>JAULBZ010003367.1:0-16578 GCA_032360805.1 Neoturris breviconis
CGAATTAAATATTGCAGCCCAGTACTGAAGACACGGCCGCCCGCTAGTTAACTCGAGTTAAGTAAACTTAACTAGCAGTGATGCAAAAAAAAGATTTTAGGTGAAATATTTTTTGTTTCAAAACTAAGCATTTAGTCACATTTCGCATTTGTTGAACTATTTTTCCAGTATTGATAAGCACTTTTCTGTTTTTATTGCTCCGCTTCGCAAAATTTCTTAATGTTTTCTAACAATTAACAACTTTTGCTAAGCTATTTGAGTTCCCTGCCATGTTTCCTTAACTATTTTTACTAACTACTGCCAATGTTTGATTAAGCGCCATGGTGGTCTTTTAATATTTTAGGCAATCAAAGCAATGCTCAAAAATCACTCCTCCTCCTCCCCTCCACAGTGATTATTTGTTCTTATTTTGAACACTGATGCTTATTCAAGAGATGTACTCATTCGGAAACTTCACCCCAATAACAACCCAATCGGTTGGTTCAAAATAAAATTTTTTAACCAATGTTTAAAGATCCGACTTTGATTCAAAACCAGATGTTTATGGCGAGTTTTTGGAACACTGAAAATTTGATTTGTTTCTTTGTGTAGATATTTGTGTAGATATATTTTCATCTTTTATAGGAACTTGAAGAAAGAGGCATTCATGGACCAAGAAGAATAATACGGTAAGAGTATTTGCAAAATAGTACAGAAGCGGAAGACCGGTGTTCAAAATAAGAGCAAATAATCACTGTGGAGGAGTGATTTATAAGCATAGCTTCAGGCATTATTACCTGAAGCAATGCTCAGAAATCATCTATTTTGCTCTTATTTTGCGACTCAAAGTAGATTTTAAAAATATTTGATTTACACAAATAATGAAAACAATAGCTGTTTCAAAGCTTGACATTTTGTATTTTTACCTATATTTTTACACTTATACCTTACTTAATAAGCGAGAATATGGTTTCAATTGAGTCAATGATGCTAATTATGGTACTACGGATTCATAAAATTAATTCCTAGATCAACTCCTGTATAACCTTCATTGTAGCTGTAAACAGTACATTAAATGTACTCTCAAGTGATTGTATTAGAATATTTTTAAATGCTTTTACAAGAGAATGATCAATATCATGGGCATTGATACACAAGTTGGAAGATAACTTTTAGAACCACATGTGGAAGAGTTGGAAAGTTGAAAACCCTTTTAAAAAACACTCTTCCACTGGTGAAGCCTGGCAGCTATATTCTGTGTGTGGAAAACAACCACGAGAAATCCCTAGAGACTTATTTCAGTGATTTATCAAGTAGACTTAAGAGTTAGGACTTAGGGCTTTGGAACTTTTTCAAACTTGACAAATTTTGTTGTTCTCAGCAGCCTAGTATCCAGGTTTTTGGAACAAATTAAAATTTTGTGCCACTCACCTTGCTAATCCAAATTAGACTTTTTCTCCAAGTTTAAAATTTCACTTTTTGCAAAAAAATTCACTTTGTTTACAATTTTTATCAAGATTTATATATTTCTTATTATAGTGTTGTTCAAGACTCAGTTAGATCAGGTGCATCTAGTATAACTGGGTAAGTAAGCAATTTTGTTATGTGCTTTAAAATAATATCACTGGAGGAGCAATTTTTGAGCATAGCTTCAGGCTATAAATCCTGAAGCTATTTCCAAAAATCACTCCTCCACAGTGATTATTTGTTCTTGTTTAACTTGAATAATAATAATTTATGTCTTAACAGAGCTTGTCATAGTAGAGTTGCCTTGCTTAAAAACAGCAATTGCACAACAGTTTTCAACATAAAACAAAAATTGCGCAATGTCTTTTTCTTAAGAGGTGATTGGTTTGAATGAATGTCTCTCCACAAAATAACCCCTATAAAATGTCCCCTCATCTATAAACATCTATAATAAAAATATTAAAATACCCGTCCTTCTCGATATAGTATTAGATGTTTCAATATTCGTTAAACAATACGTTGTATTTTTACCCCACAGTGGAGGCGGTAGCAGAATTTCGAGAATTTGAATTCTGTGAGGTTTTGACCTCATCTACCCAAATAACATGCTAAAATGATAAGGGAGAAGTGGAAACTTAGACATTTTTTCATTTTTAATTTTCTATGAGACTTTTTTGGCAGATATTTTGTTGTATTTTGAGGAAGCTCCTCCTCAATTTTTTGAGATAATATAAAATTTAAAAAATAATTTTTAACATTTCAAGAATCGAAGTTTCCATTTTGATTTTGGGAAGCTTATTTCTTCAATTTTGAAATGAATATTAGTGTGTATTCACTTTAGGGCCATTTAATTACCATCATGAGTATAATTTTTTATAACATTAATGACTTAAGATTTAAATTAGAAATATAATGACAATTCACAATTCAACAGGGGAGAATTTGTTAATAAAAGAATAAATAGAAAGGAAATACAGTATTGGAATTTTGGATTTTTAATAGATCAAACATTGTTTATGCAACAATTGAATGGACATATATATATCACATCTAAAAACATATTGAATGTTATAATAAGTTTTTTTTTTCTATTTCAAAATTAAAAGGAATTTGAAAAAAAAACATTTTTTCACTTTTAGACACTTTCCTTAACCCTAGTAAGGCTGGGCTTTTTAGGACTCTATAAGTCTGTGGGGGGGGGACAATCCCCCCTCCCCCTGCATAACTTCTAATATGTTAATGCAACATGCAAGTTGGTCGGTTTATACTTCATTCTTATCTGAACATTTTAGAGCAGAATAATTTGCTGACATCGTCGACTATAAGGCCTCCTGTAGCGAAAAAAAGTTTTAAGGCAAAAAAAAAACCTGTTCAAAAACTATATACCAAAACGTTTTTCAATCAAAACTAAGAAGAAAAAAACTTTTTTTTGAAAAACAAATTTCCACCTGTTAAAAGTTTGGTTACTAAGGGAAAATTATCCCTAGTTACCAATTATTTTTTTGTTCCAAAATGACCTCAAATAAATTTTAGAAAAAGTCACCAAATTTCGGGCCAATAGGACTAATATAAAAAAAATGCATAAAATGTTACAGAGGGTGGGGGTGGGTGAATGCCCCCACATGCCAGAATATGGCTAAGCATTATTGACACATTTGTTTATATTCATTTACAGAAATTCCCCGTAAATGTTATTTTCAGTGAAGTGTACAGATATTCAAAATTCTGGAATAAAGCTTTTGGGTGTGGCAGATTTTCAACAGTCTGGAATAAAGTTGATGGAGCAGATTTTATTTTTATTTTAAATAGGAATAAAGGTCTTATTGAAACTGTTTTATAAGTTCCTTTAATAAAACAGAAAAATGAATAATTAATTTTGAGTTATTTATTTCTGGAAAATATCCTATCTATATATTACATTATGCTGTATACTATCTATACACGTATATACTAAAGTATTTTTCTTAGCGGAAAGTATTCAGTAGAATAATCATACTTGTCATATTGTTGACTTTTTTTGTGCATTATGAGGGATAGGTAAAGCATTATTTAGTTCTAAAGGCTGTTTTCCACTTCAGAAAATAAGAGCAAATGTATTAGTGATTTAAAGGTTGATTTTCATTATGTCAAAAATTATGCGTATAAGTCAAAAGAAGACATTCTATTGGTAGAAATTGACATCACGCAACGTGAATGGAATGTGTCTAATAAAAGTTTAAAGCAATTATTGTTAGTTTTGCAGTTTTGTTTACTCTGCAGTACACGTCACTGTATTGTATTGGCTTCTGAGAAAGTTTTGATGAAACATCATATTCATTGATGTTTTGTTATCAAAATAGTGTAGCGTTACAGATTATTCACACAATTTATTAACCAATCAAATTATGGTAATACTAATAACAATAATGATTACCGTATATGCTGGTGTATAAAATATCAACTTAAACACCAGGTCAATTTTATCGTAGCTTTTGATAGAGTAGCCAAAGCTCCGAACCATGTGTGGTTTGTTATGATTATCAAACTAGTAATACTACCGTAATTCAACATGGTGCATTAATACTTGAATGCCAACTGGTTGTGGACTGGCGATATATATTTTTAAAGTATGCCTATGCAAGTGTGCAAAACGGGTGCGGGATATGCTGACTCCCTGTGAATATTATGATAACTAGAGTTATCGTGCTAATACTTTGAGGTTCTCTGTGTTTGTTGACAACTGAAAGCAAAACGCTACAACAGCCACAGCAAGATTTTTATGGAGACAATCAAAGTGTTTTCTTCCAGAAAATTTGGTGCCATGTAGATGTGCCTCCATTCAGCTGGGAATTAACACGTACAGAAGTAATGTTAAAAGTTTAGGGGTCGTCTTATACACCAGGTTTACTATCTAGTATATAATTAAGTTTATCAAAGTCACTGTTTGACTTATACACGAATTTGACTTATACCCAACAAATATGGTATATCATTTATTTAGTTACAGAGTATAATGACATTTGCAATTGCCAATGATATCTTTAAGGGAATAGTACTGAATCAAAAATCGTCACCCTAAGGAGCCATCTCCAAAATTTCGGTACGAAAAAATCAATTAATTGCGAGTTCATTGATTCAGCACTTTTCCCCTGGGAAGGAATTTTGGAGATGCTCCCTAAGATTGTTGACATTGTTTACACAGATGTTATCAATGTTTAGGGCGGTATCGAAACCTTTGGAATCATTGAATCAGTTCATGAAGAAAGATAAAAAAAATCTGAGTGCTGATAACGTATCAATTACTGTTACGCAAAGTAAGACACTGGTCAAAATAAGAACAAATGATCACTGTGTGGGAGGGATATTTGAGCATTTCTTCAGGATTTCTAGCCTGAAGAAATGCTCGAACATTGCTCCCCCACAGTGATTAATTATTCTTATTTCTAACACTGAACTTTATAGAAAAATATATTTCTTCCTTGTCAACTCCCTGTTACAAGACTGAAAATAACGACCGAACATCACCTGTAGGGGGGTGTTTTTAAGGATAGTTTTTGCATCTAAAAAACACTCCTCCACAGGTGATCTATTTTAAGGCTTGCTGTTAGGGACATTTTCAAAATTAAAAAATCATAGCTTCTTAGATAGAGGAAAACTAAAATTCGCTAAATTTGAGGGAAAGCTGTGAGGAAGAGTGTTGCATCAACAAGCTTGTATTTGATTGGTTTCTTTATTATGAAAAAACAATCAAAATTGCAAGGTTGCTGATTTTAACTTTTTTGAGAACAGAGTTTAAAAAATAATACATTATTTCAAAAAAGAAAGAATAATCACTTTGGAGGAGGGATATTGAGCAAAGCTTTGTAGCTTGAAACTATGCTCAAAAATCACTCTTCCACAGTGATAAATTTGTTATTGTTTCGAACACTGTAATACAGTAGCCACTCCATTTGTGCCATGTTTTAGACGACGAAGATATCGAACAAAGCTATTACACCAGCGGTAACAACAATAATAATAGGTTAGTTACTAACAACTGTTTGTGATAAGAATAACCATTGTGAAGGAGTGATTATTTCAGGCTGTGCAGCCTGCAGCTATGCTAAAATGTCACTCATCCACAGTGGGTTTTTTTCCTGTTATTTCAAATACAGATTTGTTTATTCTTCCTTCAAATTTAACAATGGTTGAAGTGCTCGAACTAAGATCAAATACTTGTATACAGTGATTATTTGTTCCTGTTTTGAAGTAGTGATCATAATTTCTAAGTTGAAATTAGCTCCATAAGTATACACCAGTGGTCGAAAGAAGAGCAAGATTATCACTGTTGAAGAGTTATTACTGTTTCAGGCTGTAATGCCCAAAGCAATGCTCAAAATTTATTTCTCTACGATGACTATTTTCTCTATATCAACCATTGTGATTTAACATTGATGTTTTGACGGAAAAGTTGTTGTCAACTGATTGCTAATATATGAAAATGTACATGATTTACCATGATGTCTTGTCAAGAATTTCAACTAAAAAGATGTGGAATGTTTAGGGACCATCTCAAAATTTTGCTCCAAAATCAACTTTTTTGTTAGGGCTAAATCAACTGTAATTGACAAAATTCAACAAAATCTGTGCAGAAGTGTGTTAGGTCAATGAGCTTGCAAGATCATTAATTCAGTGCTCTCTTCTGTATATTTTATTCAGTTGTTCTTATTGTGTTTTAGTGATGATGACTTATCAAGCTCAAGCTGTTCGAACCAACTGTATGTAGTTTAGAAATAACTGTTGGACATCACCTGTGAAGGAGTGTTTTTTAGTATAGTTTCAGTTGGACAGCTAAAAACAAACTATTCTAAAAAACACTCCACCACAGGTGATTTCAAAGCTAGGTAATTTACCCAGTAATATTACTGTTGATCTGTTTCTTTGCCGCCATCAAAAATTATCTATCAGATTATTGACATATCACATTGCTCTATATTCAACTTTTGGGAATATTGAGATATTCTGATGTCTTCATTTTTAATGTGAGAGAATAGTAAATATACTACGAATTATCACTATGGAGAAGGGATATTTGAGCATTGTATCAGGCAAGTAACCCTCCTCCACAGTGATGTTTGTTCTTATTTCAAACACTGTTACCTGTGAAGTGTCAATGTTGTAGTTGATTATTAGGTCCATAATTTGCAAGTAAATTAATCACTGTGGAGGAGCTATGCTCAAAAATCCCTCCTTTGTAGTGATTATTCGCTCTTATATCGACTGCTAAGGTACTAAATCATATTTTTTGGTAGGTAAGGGAAAATTATATTTATGTTATCAGGGATTATCTACAGAAGTAAGGGCCTTTCATCCCCTCTGACAGTTCATTAATTTAACTACATGGAGCTCTGTTTTAATATACCCCTGGGGCCAACTTGCCTTCATTCAATAATTCCTAAATGGTTGAACACACAGCTTTGAAAGTGCTCTAGAGTGGGGGTATCATTGCAGTGAAGTCTGATGGTGCTCGCCGCTATACTAACAATATTGCAATGAAGTCTGAAGCACTTCTATACTATTGATTAATGTTTTGATGTAACATATAAATATTGTCATATTTACGACAAGTTTCATCATTACAGCTTGCTGTTTTGTTACTCCACCACATTTTTGTTAAAGATTCCAACATGCTCAACAATTCAATCATAACTCTTTTTTTTTGTAGAATTGCACCAAGTGTTCTGGATCATTCATTTAACGAAGCAGATTATGGTAAAAAGAAAGAGAAAGTGTCCAATGAAGATAAAATTGAGAAACTGGAAAAAACTAACGAAGAACTAAATGAGAATATAGTTGTCTTAAAGGTGTTATATCTGAAAATTATTTCTACTTCTTCAATTACTCTTTTTTTTCTCAGTTTCTGTCCAATTTTGAAAGTAATTTTTTTATAAAAATAAACAATATAATGGAATGTAAGAACGTTAAGAATGGAATCTATGATACTGGCATAAGATATTATTAATCTTGAGACCTTGTTCACATTGTTGTTTTTTTAGGATGAAGTTGGGCGAATGATGCAATCAATACAAACAGAGCGTTATAAAACAGAGGTTTGATGTGTTTTTATAACAGTAATGTCAGAAATTTTTGCAGGAAGAAATGCTTCTTTTTTTTTTTTGCGAATCTTGGGTTAATCTCCGAAATTTTCTCAGATGTTTCAACTGTAAAACTTTAATTCCACAAGTTTCTTGTAAGGCCTTGCCATACCGCCTTGCTATTCTTCTTTTAGAAAGTTGATTTCATGAAACAAAGTTTCTTCTCATGAAACATTTTGTATTTATTCTTCTCGCAAAAGTTTCTGACATTCATTTAAAGTGGTAGTTTTAGTTTTAGAATACTGTTGTTACATTAACAGCCCTAATACTGTAACAATCCTTACCCCAAACCTGTAAATTTATATAGAAGCCCAGCACTAATAATGAACAATTTGGGAACAATTAAGCTACAATGAAGAGTGGTAAGTCAACGAGCTTGCAATTGATTGGTTTCTTTGATACGAAGAAACCATTCAATTGCAAGATCGTTGGTTCAGCACTCTTCCCCTGGTAACAAATTTTGGAGATACTCCCTAAAGAAAATAATGGAGACCTTTGGCATACAGGGGCACTTATTGAATGAAGGAAAGGAGTGTGTTGGAATATTTACATGAGACAATGACATTCTTTTGCATTTGATCATAATGTGGTTCCAAACACAAAATTGTGATTCCTCTGCATTAATGCGTAACTTTTAGGCTGACCATAGTTAATTGTTTGTTTTGCGTAACTCAACTATGAAAAGAAATGGTGTTTTTGGTTATAGTTCAGAGAGAACAAACTTCCTAAGATTTATGATTTTGTATTTTATTTCTAGCAATTACGAAGTCAACTAGATGATATGTTTAATCAGTGGAACGATCTTACAGAGTTACATCAAAATGAGGTATGGATAATGTCTAATATGTATTGTGTATCAGTGTTTGAAATAAGAGGAAATAATCATTGTGGAAGAGGGATTTTTGAGCATTTCTTCAGGCTAGATATCCTGAAGCAAAGCTCAAAAATCCCCCTCCACAGTGATTACTTCCTCTTTCGAACTCTGTGTATAACGAATATCTAAGAATTAATAGTTCAATAATCATCTTAATTGAAAAGTGGTTAACCCACGAAACAAGACAATAACTGTGGACGAGTGATTTTTGAACAAAGCTTCAGGCTATTATAATGTCTAAAGTTATGCCCAACTTCTTCTCAATGATTATTCTCTCTAATTCTGATCCCAAGACCCTATACTGTGCTTCTCTCTCTATATATAGTTTAATCATCTTTAACACATTCCTTGTTGACTCAAATTTCCTGCATTTACTTTATCACACTCAGGGTATCAATATAGCCAGGGGATGTGTTTTTTGTTTGTTTGTTTTTTAAATCATTCCCCCCTCTCAAGGCCGAGGCCATTACTAGGAGAGGGAGTACTTTTTTATCCTGTCCAGATCTTATGCAATCACATTACTTTATCACACTCAGGGTATCAAGTGTTAGTTGTTTCATTGGGTTTTTATTGTTCATTTATTTATTTACTTATTAGATGATGGGTTTAAAGCAAGAAATGGACCGAACAGCAGAGCGAATTGAATGCGTTGAATATAGATTCGCTGAACGTTCAGGTGACATTGAGGAAGCAGTTGATAGTTGTGGCACCAGAGTAAGTCTTGTAAAATCAGTATTTTTGGCCTGCCAATCTTTTCTTAGTCATGTTCATGAAGTGCTACCATTTAAAGTTTTTAAAATTGTACCAGCATTCCACTCCAAATCTTTCTGACTTCGTTTACTCGGATCCAATTTTTAGGCAAGAAAAGTCCAAATTGTAAAAGGTTTGGTACCATCCTGAAATTTGATATTGGTACTGTAGGCATGATAAGACCGAAGGCCTAATTGTTTTCAATTTTTTGACTCGGGATCAGCAAAAAAGTGATATTTTCAAAAGCAGAAATTTAAAAAAGTTTAGAAAATTTTAATTATGTAGGAAGACCACATTCACCCAAAAGATATACCAAAAGTTAGGTTGTCTACTTTGAAAATCTTTTGAATTTGCAATAAGACTTTTACTACAGTCACATTTGACTCATAATCTTTTTTGCATATTATGATTTCTATGAGACTTTGACCACATTTGATCAAAAGTTATACCCACCAGCAGGGACATATCTAGAGCAATTTTGATACTGGTGTACAGGTATTGGAGCCCAAATTATTGAACAAAATTTATTTTTCATACCCCTTTTAATGATACTTAATTACATTATCACTCAAATCTGATATCAGAAAAAGCCAAGCCTTTACATGTACTGTTCAAATAAACCATTAAATGGATAAAGGTAGCTTTTTTAATTTTCATGCGCCCAAATGAAGGCTCATCTGCCCAAAACAGGTTCACCCAAAAAAGCCCTGGATATGACACTGACCAGTTTAAGGACCCCATAGGCCAGTTGGAAGTGGAATACATACACAGACAAGGACCAGAGGAAATGAGCTAAGTAATTTAGAACCCTGGCAGAGAAAAAGGCAAGGACAAGATGCAAAGGCATAAACATGCAGAGCAAGACCCTAGGCAAAGTTATACCCAAAAGTTGAACACTTGACTAGGAAACTTTTCAAATTTTTTTCTTCTGTTTATAAGACTTTGACCACAGTCACGTTTAGACTTACAAATTAAAAAAAAAAAGCTGCAAGACTTTGACCATGAGAAATAGTATAAGTAATGATTAGAGATAATCTATATAAAACTTTAAGAATTGAAGTATCCATTTTGTCTTTGGGAAGCTTCCTTCTTTTGAAAAACATATTAATGTTGTGTAATAAAGGGTTGTAAACCATAATTACTACACCATGAGTAATTTAATGATTTTTGATGACATTACTTATTCCAATGTGAATTAATAATATAGAGGATCTATGCATGACGTTTTTAAAGAAAATATATGACAGAACGAACAGATGATAGAATCAAGTTAAATTAATTTTAAAATTTTAAAATTTTAATACGGACATATATGCATATTGTATATTGTATATTAGCCTATATAAGTAATAGCCTACCTATACATGTAACCTATATACCCATAGCTTAGGTATTTTTATACATAGTCCATGAACCTCATATAGCCTATATACATGTAGCTTATATTTAATAATAACATATAGATTTAGTTATGCATATAGCATATGCGCGTTAAACATTTTATTTACACTTTATTTTCAAGCAAACATTGATTCGACTATTCGGAAGTGTTGCTTATTAGTTGCTTAATAAAAACAATTGTAATAGTATAATAGTGGAACATCTTAAAAATACAACAACAACGTTATTTTTGCTATATAATGCTATGTAGCCCTTCTCATCCCAAACATGAGATTTTCACCAATTTCACCAATTTCGACCACTTGTGGGTTGCTGCTCCCTGGTGCATGGGTCGTGGCGCTCCTAGGTGTCAACCTAGGGGTACCAGTCTAGGGAAAAAAACTGAAAATTCCCATCCCAGACAGGTCCGGGAACGAGATGCCAAGGGTTAAACACTGCAATGTAATTGATTTTCTATGATGTATAATATTGTGTGTATGTGTTATTTCCTTGTGCTAGGTTTTTTAAATTTTGTTCAAATTGATTGGCTACTTTCAATGCCGTTGCTACCCAGTGGGTAAAAACTGGTTCAAAATCTGCAGTAAAGACGCTGGAATAATGTCAAACAATGTTGTTCTGCCATCTTTACTGCTGTCTTTGAACAAGCAATTCCCGTCTAGGTTTCATTAAAATTGGTGTTTAACAAAACCTGCTCGAAATAGTAAATTATCACTGTAGAGGAGGGTTTTTTTTGCTTAGCTTCAGGCTTTGTAGCCTGAATTTGTGCTCAAAAATCACTCCTCCGCAGTAATTATTTGCTTTTATTTCGTACACCGCTTACTCCTTGTTAATGGAATACTTTATAAGTTCTATACATCCAAGAGTTGAAATATACTCTGCAATGAAGGGTTATGCATCAGTGATTAGTAATTGATTGGTATCTACCATAAAAGCTATTGATATTCAATACTCTCCTCAGACAGCATTCACACTTGTTAGTCACTGGAGGAGTGAGTTTTGGGAATAACTTTGGGCTACTTAACCACTCATCTACAGTCATTATCTTTCGGTGATTAGGCTATAATAATCTATTTTGTTGGTATTAGATCACTAAGATGGAGCTTCAGCAACATCAACACCAACAGTTACTGTTATCAGTGGATGGTTATTTTGATGGAAGTGGTAACACGAAGCTATTACTGTCAAAGTTCCTTAGTTTAGTTATATCAATATTTGCAATCTTATTAGTTATTATCTCTACGGTATCAAAAATTGTCATGCCGTTCGCTTCAACGAGGTAATTAAACTTAAATGATTTTCCCAGTGGGCAAAAACCTGTTCAACGTCTGCAGTAAAGACACTAGAACAACATCGTTTGACATTGTTCTAGTGTCTTTACTGCGGACTTTGAACAGATTTTTGAATTTTTCGAAAAAGTCTCTATATGATAACAAATAATTATCTTTAATATTTAAATTTTATAGATTTGTTAAAAAGAGTGCCTTATAATTTGTTTAGCATGTTCGATTCTAATATGCAAAAATCAGCTCCATGTTGCTGTAAGGGCAGAACATAAGATACTGGGGCAGGTGTTGGATGGAATAAGCAGGAGGAGGGATTTTCGAAAATTAATAAACTCTTGAAAATCAAAACATTTGCATAAGGCTGCGTTTAGATTTAGGCAATACTTTATAAATATGTTTACAGTTGATAAATGCTGAAAAATAAAAACAGTTGAATAATGCTGCGTTCACAAGCAAACGCATTGATAATGAGACATTTTCATGAATTTTGAATTTTCATGAAGTAGAATTCGAATGCGGAAAACGACCAGGCCAAGTCTTTGGAGATCTATCTTAGAGATTTATCGAGTAGACTTAAGACTTAGGATCTTAGGTATTTTTGCAAACTCGACAAATTTAGCTTTTCCTAGCAGCCTAGTACCCAGGCTCTTGGAACATATTCTATTTTTTGTGTATTTTGTTTTGCTACCAAAAATTAAAACCTTGTCTCAAATATTTATGTGAGTGCTTGTAGATTTAGGCAAATCTTAAAAATATTTACAGTTGATTTCTCAAAAACTAGTAGATGCCAGGGAGTGGGTGGATGGAAAAGGGTGTTCAAGCTGGTAACTATTCTTTTTAGGCTTGCAACTCTCTATATGACATAAAACGAGTGAACTAAGAGCTAATAATCACTGTGAAGAACTCATTTTGAGCATTGCTTCAGACTACAAATCCTGAAGCAATGCTCAAAAATCCCTCCTCCACAGTGAGTATTTGCTATTACTTCGAACACCGTTTGATGAGATGTCTCTTTCTAGCTGAATGTGCTTATTTCCAGTAATCTGTTTTCATTTAGAATGCGTGTTATCACAACTGTCATCACCTTGACAACCGTCATGTTGCTATGGAAGAACTCGCATCATGAATTTGTACAAACATTACTCTATTATCTAAATGAACTATTTCGACCGTTATATAATCGAGTACCGTTACAAACTGACCAATCAGCAAATACGTAGCATTAAACTGACCAATCAGCAAATGCGTAGCATTCTAGTTTGTCAATGTTCAAAATAAGAGCAAATAATCACTGTGGTCGAGTGATTTTTGAATTGCTTTAGGCTATAAAGACTGAAGCTATGCTCAAAAATCCCTCCTACACAGTGATTATTTGCTCTTATTTCAACGCTGTTTTAATTAATTATTTTTTGGTATTATTATGTGGATGACATTATAGTGCAGTTGTTGTGATTACTGGTTACCATGAAGCACAGTTGCCATGAGATCCAGTTGCCATGAAGCACAGGCACGATATTATGCATTATATACAGACTTAAATGTTGACTCTAAAGGCGGAAAATTCTGTGCATAAGCCAAAAGAAGACTTCCCATTGGTAGAAAGTGGCATCACACGACTTGATGTTTTACCATAATGTAACAGAGGCCATCCCCTCTACAATTCTACTCATAAACTGAATGCTTAATTTTTCTATAAATAAGATTAAATGATCACTGCGGAGGAGTGATAGTTGAGTATAGCTTCAGGCTGGGTTTTATGAAGTGAAATATAATTATATAAGAAACCACCGCATTTCAAATTATTGCTAGAAAAATAGGCTGTAAAAATTTTAAATGGTCAGGCAATATCCCCAGTTTATTATTGTCAAAGAAAGGATTTCATTAAAATAGACTGGTATATTTTTTTTTGGGAACAGTCTAACACAACAAACAATGCATTGATCAGTAGTTAAGATGAGAGTAATATCCCGGTAGGCGAAAAACATGTTCAAAGTCATCAAAATAACGTTAGAACAACGTTCGGTTTTGCCGGCTGGGATCTGTGGGCAATAACTTGCTCAAAGTAAGCAGTAAAGACGTTATTTGACGTTCTTCTTGCGTCTTTACTGCAGACTGAACAATTTTTGCAGACTGGGAGAGAAGGGTTTTTGAGTATTGCTTCAGGCTTTGTAGCACTCCTCTACAGTGATTATTTGCTCTTACTTTGAACGCTATTGTGCAAGACAATTGATTCTTTTAACTTGTCTAGCAATATTAGTTTATCTCCTCTACACTTGTTATTTCGGGTTTTTTACGGAAGCTATATACAAAAGTGTCCTATGTTTTGGGGGCCTGGGTCTCAGATAGTATCTATGACGATCATAAACTAATTATTTATGTGAAAAGGTCTTATCCCAGTCGACAAAAACTTGTTCTAGTGTCTTTACAGGGGTTGAAATAACTGCCTGTCATCACTGTGGAGGAGAGATTATTCAGAATATTTTCAGCCAAATTGGCTGAAAATATTCTGAAAAATCTCTCCTACACAGTGATGATCGGCAGTTATTTCAATCTCTGCTTTACTGCGAACTTTAATCAGGTTTTTTCCACTGGGAACCGTACACTGACAGTGTGAAAGCCTACCGAATATGGAGATATGCCGGTCTGTATTCGGTAGTCTTTCATACTGCATCTTTACTTTTCTTCCTGTTAAGAGGTAGTTGACACAACACAGAAGGTAGAGGTTCAATAACTGATCGCGCGACAATAACTACTAGATATTTAGTAACAATAAAGTTTTTTGGTCTGCTTCTTGATTATGTTGTATTATCTAGCGTCTTTACTGTGGACTTAAAACAGGTTCACTAGGTTGCAGATACCATTAATATTTTATAGCAAGTTATATATCAATTATAGAGTTAATGATCATTGTGGAGGAGGGGTTATTGAGCATATAGCTTCAGACTTTATAGGCTGAAACTATTCCATAAAAATTGCTCCTCTACAGTGGTTATTTGGTCTTATATGGCCACTGTATAGATAGGTGTAAATTTTAATTTGATTTATTTTTTCATCGTATTTATTTTTGATGTTATGTACAAAATTTATGCATTTTTATAAGACAGTGCTTTAAGAAACAAATAATAATCACTGTGGAGAAGTGTATTTGGAGCATAACTCCAAGCTACGAGGCCTGAATCTATTCTGAAAACCACTCCTCCACAGTGATAATTTGTGCTTATTTCGAATACTGTAATATATATAATTTATTCCTAGTCTGCACACGACGCCGTAACAACGTCAAAACGACGTCGTGTGCCGGTAGGGTTTCGGTTGGTCATAGGATGGTTAACTTATTACAGGTTATTACACTAAGGATGGTTCAAGGTGGCTAGTTTTACTTTTTACTTTTTATATTTACTCCAATATACACTTTTTTCAGATAAACCTACTTACAAATAAGCCCACCCAAAATGGCTGTTTGAAATCAGTTAAGCTCAGGGCTTATAGACCAGATTTTATGGTGTAGCACTGGTCGAAATAAAAGCAAATAATCACTGTGGAGGAGTGATTTTTGAGCATAGCTTTAGGTTACAAAGTCGGAAGCTATGCTCAATAATCTCTCCTCCATAGTGATTATTTACTCTGTAAAAAGGTCTGTTAATTAATATCTGAATCAAGCGATTCATTGGTTTATTTGGTTAGAAAAAACCAATCACACGAAATAATGTCTATTCGTTTCTCTTCGTCTTGTTGTAGTATATAATAATCTAATTATATTATCTTCTTACACTTTTTCTATAAATATAAATTAATTTTAGAGGAGTGTTTTTAAGTTTGGTTTTTCGTTTTGCAACTAAAAACTATGCTAAAAAACTCTCCTCCACAAGCGCTGTCTGGCAATTTTTTTAAGCCATGTGTCTACTATACCATCATAATATAAATTAAGTAAGTATTTATTGCGTTGAGACAAGGCTTAACGGTCAGACACCATCTGTGGAGGAGTGTTTTTGAGTTAAATTGTACTCAGTAATAGCACTTCTCCACAGATGATAGTTAGCAATGTAGTACTGTTTTTAGTGTAGCTTTCAGCTGCAAAACTGATAACTATAATAAAAAACACTCCTCCACCGGTGATATCCGACAGTTATTTCATAATTAAAAATGTTTACTTTTAAATGTTTTAAATAGTATCTGCGAAGAAGGGAACAAGATGCTGTAATTGATTGGTTCCTCAATGTGAAGTAACCAATCTATTGTAAGTTTTGTTAATCATTTTCTTTGTAGATATTTACGTCACTTTGTTCATTTGTTGGACACAATATAAGTATCACTGTTCAAAATTAGAGCGAATAATCACTGCAGAGGAGGGATTCTTGAGCATAGCTTTAGCCTGAAGCTATGCTCAAAAACCCACCTCCACAGTGATTATTTGTTCTTATTTTGAATAGTAAGTATGAGTTTTTATATTTTAATTATATTCCTAAATAGATAGGTTTTTGAAAGACTATAAATATGGGGGAAGATTATTTCCAAACGTTTGCAGAGAAGATTGTCAACGATCTTGTAATTGGTTGGTTCTTTTGTACCGAATAAACCAATCAATAGCAAGAGATCACTCTTCATTGCAGACTTATTTTTGTCAAGTTTATCCCACCCAGCCGGCAAAAACCTGTTCAAAGTCAGCAAAATAACGTAAGAACAACGTTCAAAGAACGTTGTTCTAACGTTA
>JAULBZ010003368.1:0-16572 GCA_032360805.1 Neoturris breviconis
AACCAATGGCACCAACGAAATTCAATGACAATTCATCGGTAAATAACGATCTTCATGAAAATCAACGTTTATTCAACCGCAAATATCGAAAAAACTGCATATCTGACGATTTTGGACTACGTAGTGTAAGTCTGTCTGAAAATTATTAAAAAATTATTTTTAGTTTTCCTATTTTTACAGATCTTTTTTATTTTACTGAAAGCTGATAATAATCAGTGTTTTAACTATTACCACGAAATGGTTTGTAATAATTAGTATATACTATACTACATTATGCTATATAATATATAATATACTATATGCTATATGTTATATCCTAGACTATGTACATAGTACCATATACTTACTAAATAATACACTATTATGCGACATGCTATATATACTCTATTATAATATAATGCTATATACTATACTATATACATATTATATATATTATACTATTTATATATTATATATATTATACTTTTATATATTATATATACTATATACTATGCAATACTTATATAATGTAAATATAACTCTTGCTTGGTTTGGCAGGCTACTTTCAATACTGTACTTTTGATTATATGTTAACAATCCATAGTTTCACCTATGGATAATCATAGAAAACTCTATTGCCTCTCTAACCTTGTCTAATGGAGTCCATTCTCCATAAATTCACTTATTATCTAAATGGAGTCTTACTTTCACAATGACCTCACTTATCTTTTAACTTTTTATGTCACATTTTTTATGTTATATTTTTGGTCTAATCTTTTTATGGTACCTCAAAGTAACTGTTAGACATCTCTTGTGAAAAGCAGCTGAGAATTATACTCAAAAATACTCCTCCACAGGTGATGTCTGGCAGTTATATTTAGACCTGTGGTGATTAGAAGTAATCATTAAATTACATGTTACCTTTAACAGCGGAGGCTTCGACAAATGCAAAGAAGAAGAATATGTTTATTCCTTATCGTGATTCTGTGTTGACATGGTTACTGAAAGATAGTCTTGGTGGTAACTCCAAAACGATCATGATTGCAAGTAAACAATATTATTATTTCGTTAACCTATCCAGTGCTTAACGAGAAGCGTTTCTTAAGGTGAATCTCCACTAATATGTTTGGCGCTAATTCTAAATAAAGCCATTACATTGGTTGAAAGTGACATCTTCTGTTGCACAAAAATCAATCCTCCACAGTAATTATTTTCCTTTGGAGCAATGATACTGTGGTACAAACTATTACATTAGTTAGATGAAATAATACAGTGTTTGAAATAAGAGCAGATAGTCACTCTGAAGGGAGGATTTTTGAGCATTGCTTCAGGTTTTATAGCCTCCACAGTGACTATTTACACTGTAATACCTATGGTAGTTTATAATAAACTTTGTGTGAATGACAAATTAGTTGAAGATTCAGCAATGCCTCGCACAGCAGTTAAAATCATAGGTGTATGCAATTAGAGGATGCTGTTTTATTAATTAGTGTTTGAATTAATAGGAAAAAAATCATTACAGAGGTGCTCAAAATTCACTCCTCCATGGAGGCTATTTGTTCTTATTTTGTTTTTATTACTCTTAAGTAGTACTCCAGAGATAAACCATTCAAAATAAGATCACTGTGGAGGAGTGATTTTGAGTATACAACCTTGGACAAAAATACTGTATACAAAGTGAATTTTTTGCAAAAAGTAGAAATTTCAACTTAGAAAAAAGTCTATAATTTTGATTAGCAAGATGAATGCCATGGAAATTCAAACCCTGAAGCTATGCTCAAAAATTCCTCCACAGTAATTGTGTACTCTTATTTCGACCACTGCCTTATTACAAAGAAAATCTCCATGGTGCTCTTTTCTGCAACTTCTGTAAATGCATGAACAAGCTTGAAAGTAAATGCTGGACAACACCTGTGGAGGAGTGTTTTTAGTTTCAACTGCAAAGCTGAAAAATACTCCTTCACAGGTGTTATCTGACAGTTATTGTCAGACTTGCTTTTATAGAGGGCACATATGAAGAAATGTCAGTGTTCGAAATAAGAGCAAATAATCACCGTGGAGGAGTGATTTTTTTAACATTACTTCAGGTTAGAAAGTCTAAAGCAATGCTTAAAAATCTCTCGGCCACAGTGATATACTGTTATTTCGAACACTGAGTGTCTCTTGAATAGCCTGCCTACTTGCTCCATACCAAACACTTTATTGAACATTGTACTGTACCCCAATTATTTTCTACTTCACAGCTATATCACCAGCTGATTGCAACTATGCTGAAACATTGAGTACACTTCGTTATGCAAACCGTGCCAAGAACATTATTAATAAACCCACTGTTAATGAGGTAATTATCATCGGTGTTAAAAATAGGAGCAAATAATCGCTGTAGAAGTGTGCTTTTGAGCATAGTTTTAGACTAGCCACTCTTCTACAGTAAATAATGGCTTTTTGGGGAGCACTGTTACTTACACATTATGTTGCTTTGTCTCTAGTGATTCTCATATTGGTGCTTATAAGTCTTTAGCTGTTATAAGTTCATCTCCATTTCTTTACATGCAATAAATAGTAAGTTTGTCAGTTCTTGGTTATGGGACAGTCTCAAAATAGTGTATAGAAGTACTGAATCAACGATCCTGCAATAGCATTATTGACATAATATTCATCTGTGTTTCTTGGTTAAGTGTGATATCACTCTCTCTCTCTCTCTATCACACACATACACTTTCTCTCTCTGGTAGCCGCAGACCAGTAAACCTCTCAAAATTTTAATTTGTTTTTCTTTACTTTAGGATGTAAATGTTAAACTCATTCGAGATTTGCGAGCAGAGATTGATAAACTGAAAAGCATCATCGGACAAGTAAGATTTCAAAACATCTGAAAATTTCTGTTGAAGCTGAAATCTCCAATATGCAATTTTTGCTTGAAGCAATATTTTTTGCTTCAACTTTTTCAATCATTCTGAGCATGTTTAAGTTTAGCATAAAATGTTTATAAAAAGTTATGTCAAAATTATTTGTTCATGCGAAACAACTTGAGAAATAATTCCAAGTTTTTATTCATAACTAATCAGGTATTGAAGAAAGTATAAATGATATCCACGAAGAAGTGTACCGAGTCAACAATCTTGCAATTGATTGGATTCTTTTTATAAGAGAAACCATGAACTTGCTTTAGCAGTCTTCATAACGTTCTGTAAATTTTATTTTGTATAAAGAATTTGTTTCAATACTTTCGTTAGATTTTTGTTGAATTTTATTTTCAACGCTTTAGTGTTGATGTATTTTGTCAAGCAATATCTAACCACACAGAATAATATCAAATGTAACTTGATTCTAAGGAATCTTCTCAAAAATAACATTTACAGAGGAGGAGAGTCCTCAGACAACATTCCAATGAAACCACTAATCCATTTCAAGTTTGTTGTCATACACCCTTCTGATCAGTTTCATTTTTCTCACCAAGCAGTTTGGATGGCCTATTGCTATCACTTTTCGCCCACTTTTTTTAATAGGCCATGTTCCTGAAGTGCTAACATATCGAAATTCGGTACCAGCATACGTAGTGATATACTAGAAGCGAATTGTATTTTTGGTAAGATAACATGTTGATTGCACATAAACAAAGAAATTTAAACCATTTATTGAGTTATATTAACAATACTTATTCATTCTAAACAAAATAAAAAACATTATATTAATGAAATAAAAAATATGTAGTCTAGACAGATCTATTTTAATATCAATGACAGCTGAAACGCACATTTCTTTTGATTTTTAATAGAGCTAACCCAGCGAACAGAAACTTAATGTTTTCAACATTATTCTAGCATCTTTACCACTGAATTTGAAAATTGTTTTATTCCTGGAAACTAATTCAAAAAAGTTAAGGCCAAGTTAAGTTAAAGCCGAGTTCCACTAGGCGATTTTTAACACTGAGTGTTAAATTTTACCGGTTGACTTTTTACTGAGCGCGTCCATTAGACAATAATGGACAGTTCTATTCTTTGGTTATGCGATCGAAATATTATTTCTAATTTAAAGAGAATTAGAAAAAGATATAGGATTGCATGCCCACTGGTTAAATCAGATACTGGTAATGTACAAGCTTAAAATTTATCCCATGTGGAAGAGTGTTTATTAATATAGTTTTTAGTTTTGCTGGAATAACACCCCTCCGGAGGTGATTATTTTCAGACTTGATGTAATTTTAACTCTAGGATGTATTAAGTGATGCAGAAAAGGCAGCAGCTCACAAGCTCTTTCAAAATGAAGAACGACTTGGTAAACTTACTGACAAGTGGAAAGATCGTTGGAAAGAAACACAAAAGATTATGCAGGTTAGAAAAACTTTTTACAATTACATTTTTACATTTTATTATATTCATGCATTTAAAAGTTAAGAGATTTTATGTCTTGACAATGAGAAATTGTTTTTAAAATTGTATTTGAAGAAGGTGCACACTATCATCATTGGGGAGAAAGGCTGCATACATGCAATGTTTACTTGCTTAAATTTATCACCTCTACCACCCTGTTCCCCCCACCTCCACCACCCCTGCACCTCTGCTTTTGTACTGTCAGGATAATGATGTTGATAGAAAGAGTCAAGAGGTTCATGCATTCACACTTTCCATCACAGTTGTATTATAAAGAATATTAATCTTGTTTGCCAAAGTAATTGTTAAGTCTAAATAATCACACAAAAAGTTTTTCCTTATAATATATCTTAATGTTAATGTTGACCCTGAATATCTAATTCCCTGAATCTAAGAAAAATGATATATTGAACTTTTGTGAAAACATTGAACGTTTTTACTAGAATTTACCAAGATATCAGTGAATAAAAACAAATTATCAATATAGAATAGATTACGAAGTCAACAAACTTGCAAACAAACTTATTTGTACAAACCAATCATTACAAGTTTATTGATATAACACCCTTCTTCAAAATTAATATTTGCATGGAAGAGTACTGAATAAAGAACTTGATGTTCGAGCCAGAATATAACTGCCAGACATCACCTGTGGTTCAGCTTAAAAGCTGAAAACTATACTAAAAACACACTCCTGCACAGGTGATGTCCGGCAGTTAAATTCAGGTTTGCAATTTTGTGAGTAGAAAAATAATAATTATTTAAGATTTCTTCTTTTACGTTTTGAAAGGCTTGTGGAGTTATTGATGTTGAAAAATAAAAACATTAATTTTAACTTATGCAAAACTATATGATAGAAATTTTCACATTCATTGAATTATACTACTTATTATAATTTTTATTGAAATGAAATAGTTTTACTGTAAGGCTTTCATTCGTTTTGTTTGTATGCAAGTTTTCTTTTATGATTATTGAGGAAAATGTTATTTGTAATTGCACAAGCCTGGAAATAACTGTTGGACATCACCTATGGAGGAGTGTTTTTTGAGCATAGTTTCAGATTTGCATATTCAGGCTTATATGCATAGACAGAATAATATTCTGTCTATGCATATAAGCCGGAATATGCAAATCTGAAAACTATGCTCAAAAAACACTCCTCCATAAGTGGTATCTATATATTATATTGAAGTAGAGTTCTATATAATACACTACAATGTTCGATATAAGAGCAAATAATCACTGTGGAGGAGTAATTTGTGAGAGGAATGTTCAAAAATCCCTTCTCTGCAGTGATTATTGTTCTTATTTCAAACACAAAAGATATCTAGTTAATATCCTTATAAATAAGAAAAATTTAATCAAGTGTTTTTGCTATCACTACAAGCTGTGATTTAATCGATGGTAGTCATATAGGAACATGAATCCTCTTTGCATTCTTGTTGATATTTACACATGGTCCATGCAATTATTTGCATATTAATATATTCATCCCAAGCTAATGCTCATCCACAAGCATTATGATAACCCATGGAAGGCGGATTTTTGTTATAGTACCGCTGAAAACGATAAGAAAAAAATACTCCTCCACATGTGATATCTGACAGTTATTTTCAAGCTTGTATGTAAATCTAAGCTTTAAAATAACTGTCAGACATTACTTGTGGAGGAGTGTGTTTAGTGTTCAACTTACTACCAAACACTCCTCTCCAGGTGTTGCCCGTATTTAAAGATTGTAAATTTATGTATGTTATTTGTCTTTACAGGAAAGAGAGTTAGCATTTCAACACAGATTAGATGCTGGTATACGTATGGAATCTGAGCTGCCACATTTAGTTGCACTAGAAGATGATTTATTGAGTACTGGAATTCTCCTTTATCATTTAAAGGTACTACCTTTTAACTAATTTTTATTCAAAGCTTTAGTCAAGAATCAAATATTGATATCAAATAACAATTGATGAGACTTGTTACATGTGATAAGGAACCGTATTGAGTCAACAATCTTGAAGAAGAAGTCCATAACAAGCTTGTTGGGAAGACACTCTTCATATTTTGTAGAATTTAGACTGCATCCACACTAAAACGATTTCGTTAAGTTTTCATTTTTGATATATCGTTTCTATGTCTGATTCTGAAGTCGCATATTTGATATATTATCAAAAACGTTAGCTAATCCATTAAAAAAACCATTGCATTGTTCAAGAACTGGAATGAACATTATAATTAATTAACTTGTGAAAGAAGGTGACAAAATCGATTTAATGTGGATGCAGCCTTAGTAAAATATAGTTTCAAATTTACCAATAGTTGTCAGTGTTCGAAATAAGAGCAAATTATCACTGTGGAGAAGGATTTTTAGCATTGCTGATTATTTGCTCTATTTAGACCAAAGGTTGTTTTTGACACAAAGTTTTAAGCTGATCCCCAATGCTGATCCCCAATGCTTGGAAATTCTTTTATGATTGCATTACTTCTGAAAAAAGTTAAATGTGTAATGGCGCGTTTTCATCTTTCAGGATGGTAAGACCTTTGTTGGTACAGAAAGTTCAAAAACAAAACCTGATATAGGTAGGTTTAACATTAAACTTTATCTAAAAAGAGAAACCGGTAAGAAGATATTGTGTAACATAACAATAGATAAGATATTTAATCTTTACTGCTACAAAACTACAAAGCCTGCATAAGTTCTAGGCATCGTATGATCTGCACAAGTGTTCAGGTGTTTTCATTGTACGTCATTTGAAAGCACTTAATACCACATAGTATGATCTCATATAACTTCCTATTTGTGAAAAGAAAAATATAAAAACGCAATATAAACACATTAATTCCTGAATAACGGACAGAAATTGCACAAATGGATCACTGTGGAGGAGTGGTTTTTGAGCATAGCTTTAGGCTGCAAAATCTAGTGAAGCTGTGGGTAATATCTCTATGAGTTTAATAATTGATGTGTTTATATTGTGCTTAAATATTTTTATTTTACGGTACTTAGTGGTTTTAAATTTTGGAGATATATTTTTAGATTATAATGATCATTGTATTTGTTATTAATAATTCTTTATTTTTACAGTGATCAGTGGACAAAGTATATTAGACGAGCATTGTGTAATTGAAAACAATGACGGTTTTGTTGTATTGGATCCATTTCCTAATGCTTCGTGTTCCGTTAATGGTACTGGTATAAGAAAGAGAGTGAGATTGCAACAAGGTATGATTTAATATTAATATTTATATAAAAGAATCATTGTTCAAAATAAGAGTAAATAACTACTGTGCAGGAGGGATTTTTGAGCATAGCTTCAGGCTTTGTAGCCATACTCAAAAATCTGCCCTCTGCAGTGATTGTTTGGTCTCATTGCTAAACATATAAATCACTTCAAAAAAAAAAAAAAATCACTTCAAAAAGTTTTTTGTTTTGTTTTTGTTTTTGTTTTTTGAAGTGATTTATTTATTTTTTTTAAGGCGTTTTTTTTTTGAAGTGATTTTTTTGTTTTGTTTTTGAAGTGTGTGTTTTTTTTTGTAGTGACTTTTTTTTGAAGTAATTTTTTTTTTGAAGTGTTTTTTTTTTTTTGGAGTGATTTTTTTTTTTTTTAAGTGTTTTTCTTTTTGAAAAGTGAAATAATTACATGGCACTAATGGGCTTCCATACATTGCAACCACTGTACTGAAGCATGGGCATATTCTTTTTTAGGAGATGTTGTGATTCTTGGTAAAACAGCTATCTTTCGTTTCAATCATCCAAAAGAAGCTGAAGAGTTACGAGAGAAAAGAAAGTCTGTTGGTCCTGGATTTAGTAATCTTACACTGTCAACGAAATTTCGAAGCGAATCTGATTTGTTAACAAAGATGAGAAAGTATGACATGATGTGTTCAATGCTTAATATAAGAACAAATAATCACTGTGGAGAAGGTTTTTTTTAGCATAGCATCATATTAAGACCGAATATGCTAAATAATTATATCATACCCTATGTGCCACCTCAAGTTGATTAAAGTGAAAAGGAAATTATTTTTATCCTTAATAACAGTTACATTGTATTGTATATAGCCCTTTATTTTTTCGCTGTTTTTAATTGGTATTAATTTTGATTAGCTTTTTGAGACTCTTTTCAGTTTTCTCTAACGAATATTTTCATATTTTATGAAGATGGCCATAAAAGAAACTTAAGTTTATATTCCATGCTGTTCATAAGCAATGAATGAACCTGTTCAAGATTGAAGTGAAATTTGTAATTTGACTTTGTAGAGTAGATTACTCCAAAGAGTAAGATGGTTAGTTTGGTTAACTTAGCCTTCCTCTGTATATGAACACTTTTACATTAAAATATTCTTCCAAATTACAGTTAAATATTATCAGAACCTATTCCTCAATGTTCAGAAAGCATTGATGATGTCGCTGTAGGAACAAAATATGGTTCAAAATTCTTGAAAACAAATTTTTATCCAATACCTAAACTAAAAGCAAATAATCACCGTAGAAGAGTGTTTTTGAACATAACAAATTTCGGCCATGTACCAACTTAAAATTAACTCCAATAACTCAAAAACGCTCCTCCAAAAACGCTCCTGGACAGTGATTATTTTTTCTTAAACACTGTTTTCAGGCTTGCATTAAATATCTGGAAGTGTATCATTACATGTTATTGTATGTTGTATTGCAGTGTTGGAAACTCTGATATAATCTGGTGCAATAAGTCTCATTATTATACCTCTTTTAGTCCAGAACGAGATAAACGAGAAGAAGACTTAGCACGTCAGTTAGATGAAGCAAGGTAAGACATTAAATAATAATTCCAATAGTTTGAAAATGATAGCATAGCAGGTCTCAAAATTTCACGTTAACGCTTGTTCCGGTTCCGTAAAACTTCCGTGAATCTCTTGAGACGGAACCCATCTTTTGTTTTCGTGAATTATAAGAGTAAGAGTAAAGTTATCAAATAAAATTTGTCACTTGAGCTTTCCCTCGAGAGTATTTTCAGAGACAAATATAATTTGTTAAAGGTCTTTTTTTAACACATATCGGCCATCTTGTAAACCATAACCAACCATGTCACTTCAAATTATTATATTAATATTCATCTACGTAGGAGGGTGGCTTCTTGAAAAACTCTTTAGATGTTACCAGTGGTCATTTCATTCAAATGTCAATTGAATATCTTTATTAAATGTCAAATAAAAACATGCTCTCAGTCATAGAGTTAACTTATTTTAAATTAATTGAAAACTCCACGGTGAAGAGCGACATATTTTTAAAAATAATAAACATTTATTTTTGAAACAAAAGAAACATGTATTAATAAAGACAATACTTGTAGTCTTTTTCATGCATTAATAAAAGATTTACCTGAAGAAAAAATAATAAAATAATAGAAAGCTTGTTCCAAGAATTTGAATGGTTATTAACTATTATTGGATTTTTATACACATAACACATTAAAAATATGCAGCCATCTTAAACAGCAGAAGACCAGATAAAACATGATTGCTTAAAGCAAACTAACCAACTGTGTATACTTTAAGTTTAAAGTACTACAGATAAGATGCAATTATGAAAATACGGAAACGAAATAAAGAAACCTTAATACGGAACCTAGCGTTACTGTAATGAACGAACATGGAACCTATGGAGCCTAAATATTCTCCACGGTACCGATATAACTGTCAGTGTGCCACAGAACGGATGGGTTCCGAAAAGGATTACAATGGAACCCCATCTTTGTTTCCGTGAATGCTTGAAATTTTGAGACCTGTATAGCAATTCCGGAATTTGTTGCAGATTTTTAATAATGAGAAAAAGGCCAATTTCCATGAGAACTGTCCGTTCTAGTTCCCATAAAGATTAGGTCCAATGCAGCCGCTAATTCTAACAACAAGTATCTTGTACTTGGAAAATATTATAAACAGGAAAGCATCTTAATTTTTTTTTACTATTTTCAGATTGCTTCTTGAAAAACAAAAACAAGAAGAAGAAAGAAGGATGGAAGAGACAAGGTTTATTTTCTTATAAAAATATTAGAAATGAATCATTAGACAGTGGTCGAGATAAGAGCAAATAATCCTTGTGGAGGAGTGATTTTTGAGCTTATTTTTATGCTACAAAGCCGGAAACTATGTTCAAAAATCCCTCCTCCACTGTGATTATTTACTCCTATTTTGATCACTGCAGAGAATGCAGTGCTGGAACTATAGAGCTAATCACTGTGGAGGAATACATATTGAGCATACTCTAGATTATGTGTTTTTTTTATTCAGCATCAGAATACAAACATATTCACATACAATTGTTTATACCTCTTTTTGATATTTGGTGTGTTGGTATTGCCAGTTGTCCCTCTCTTGACCCCTTCATAAGATTACATTCATGGCAGGGCTTGAAATAACTGCTGGTCATCGCTATGGGCGATTTTTCATAACATTTTCAGCCAATTTGATTGAAAATATTTTGAAAAATCTCTCCTCCGCAGCGATGACCGGCACTTAATTCAAGGCCTGCATGGATAGTCTCCAGTGTTTAAAATAAGAACAAATAATGTGGAAAACTGATCTTTTGAGGTTCAACCTAAAAAATAATTAATCCAAAGTGATTCTTAATTTAAGAAGTTTTGCATTAAATTCTCTTTATACTTTAGAACTGAGTTTACACGCCAGATACGTGAAGAATCACGAAGATTACAAGAAACAAGGTATATAGATAAGTCTAGTCTACCTATTGAACTTTATCTTATTTTGTTTTGTTCTGCTTAGAAGCATGATGATAAAAAAGGAAATTAACAGTCACTTCTTTTGCAGCTAACCCCTAGTTTTAACACATTAAGCTTAAGTTTATAAAACCGTTGTTTTTTTGGTGAGTTTTTGCTGTATATTTATTTGGAATTGTCATTTTATAAACATTTAACTCTTTGTGTTTTATTTATAGAGGTGAACTGGAGTCACAAAGAAGAGCAAAATTTTTGGATGCTCAAACTCCCGAACAGATGCGGTTAGTCAACTTCCATTATTAATATTATGACGGTTAGATTGTGTTAAATTGACATTAAATTTATCGAACTTTGCTCCTGTAGTAGTTAGCAAGTTCTACAACCGTTGAAGTGCATGGATTCAATTTCTGATTGGTGTGCTTAATTTCTACTTACTCACCTGTATCATTATTGAAACGAATGCGTTAGATCAAAGAAAATCTTCCAGTGAATTAACTTAAAAATAAATCATTCTTGTTTTACTTTTAGAAAACACCTAGAAGAGCTTGAACAGCTTCATAAAGATGCTGAACAAAAGCGAGTACAGCGAGAAAAAGATTTATCTACAAGTATAAAAAGCAAAGAAGATTTAATTGAATCGCAAGAGGATAAGTTAAGCAAACTTCAATCACAATGTGATGAAACAAAACGACAAGACGAAGAGTTAATGTCAGTCGAAGTGGAAGCTTTTCTAATGTCTCGATCGGATGAAACTGATAAGTTAAATGATGAAATAAGAAAAATTGTTAATTCTGAAAGAGAAAAAACAGATTCTAATATTGATGATATTCATGCCATATGGATCACCGAAACAGATAAAATATTAACACAAGAGAAACTATGCGCAATGTTACATACTGAATACAATGAATGTCTCTCAACTTCAGAGACTGCAAAAAATGTCGACGATGAAGAAAAAATAAATATTGAACGAAGAAAAGAAGAGTTAAAAAATACTCTGAGTAATGCACAAGTTCGTCTTGAAGAGCTCCTTGAGAGCAAAGCAAAAGCTTTAAAAAAATATGAACAAGATTATAAAAATCGTTATGAATTTATCACCTGGGAGAGAGAGAGAACAACTGAAAAACGAAACCAACGTAAAGATGTTATTAATTTGGAATATAAAACTCACAAGCAGTCTTTAGATGATGCTCAATGTGCATTAGATGAATTTAAAACTAACTTTTTCAACAGTGTCAGTCAAGAAAATGAAAAGTTAGCTGCAGAAAGATACAAAGTTGATCAAAGAAAAAAAGATTCATTGAAACGATCGATTGATGATCAAAGAGAATTCAATGAAAAGGTACAGCAATATAGAGAACTTTTGAAAAAAGGTCAGGAAAAAATAAATAATAAAAAAAGTGCAACTGAAAGTCTACGCAACGAGCTCACTGATTTAATAAAAACTAAAAACCCTAATGCTAAATTAAAAATTGAAAGTTTACGTCTCGAATTAAATGATATGATAGAAGATATTCATGAGCTAGAAAGAAATCACAATGTCGTACAAAACGAAGAAGAGAAAGTTATACAAGCAATGATGTTAGAGTTAAATAACAAGAAATCAAACAACGAAAATGATGCACAAATGTATGAGAAAGTATTAGTTGAATTTGAAAAAGTTTCAAGAGAGAAAATACTTTTACTTCAAGAAGAAGTTGATGCATGTGAAAAAACAGTTGTGCAAAGTAAATCTGATATCGAGCGTGACAATGAAAATTTAAAAGAGATAGATAAATTATTTGAAGCAGGTACAGCGAAGTTGGATACAGAATTATTATATGTTGCATACTTGGTTGATAAGAAGTTCCAAAATAAACCTGATGCTCCTGAGTTAACAACTATACAAGAATCAAAAAGCACACTTGAACAAATAAACCGTACTTACAAAACTAATATTGAAAATATACAAAAAAGTGCTGAAGAAGTTTGGAAACCACTTATTGAAAATCGTGAGCAAGCACAAGTTGTGTTGGAAGATTTAGTTCGTGCAAGAGGTATTGCTGAAGTCACATTGACGGAGTTAAAAGAACAGTTTTCTTGTGAACGAAAAGAAGAGCTTGAACAAATTGATAGCATACGTGAACGACTGGCTGATTGGGAAGAAGAGAGAAATATTTCTAGCAGTTGTAGTCACAATGAAATATGCGCTGTACAAACGAGTAATGATAGCAATGATGATAGCTATGATCAAATAGTTTTTAAAGAAAGGCAGAAGTATGCAGTGTTCCAAATAAGAATAAATAGTCACTGTGGAGGATAGATTTTTGAGCATTGCTTCAGGCTTTATAGCCTGAAGCTATGCTCAAGAATCACTCCTTCATAGTGATTATTTGCTCATATTTGGAGCACTTATTTCTTATGTGATTTTGCAGAGATGCTATTGATATAAATTCATTTCAACCAAGTGTTTGAATGTTAATTCAGTTCTCAAAATAATAATCACTGTGAAGGAGTAATTTTTGAGCATTGCTTCAGACTACAAACCCTGAAGCTATACTCGAATATTACTCCTCCACAGTGATTGGTTGTCTTTAGTTGGACATCATCTATGGGAGTTCTTGGGTATAGTTTTTAACTTTGCAGATGAAATATATATTCAGCAAATACTCCACAGGTAAAATCAGGTAATTTTGGAGCTTAATTTGTTGATGTTTATTTAGAGTACAAGATGAGATGTATGATAAGATTTTAACAATGGAGCGCGTAATGCAAGCTGAAATAGATCAGTTGAAAAAGCGAGAAATGGATTTAATTGCCTGTTTACAAAAAGATAGAGAATCTCTTGTTGACGAGAAAAACAATTTGGAGAAGGTATTATTGTGATTCTGCTCTTGTCTCAAAAGTTAAATGTACAGAGAATAGTTGTGAATAAACGATCTTGCAATGGATTGGTTTGTTTGTACCGAGAAACCAATCCCATTGCAAGCTCGTTGACCTAATACCCTCCTATTATAGTTTCAATTCTTTAAATTAGTCAAATTACCAAATAATGTTTCTCCTGGAATGAAACTTTAAGATGGTACCTTCACCTTTTAGGATAGAAATATGAAAGAAGGACATTTTCAAGAGTTACAAGTACAACTTGATGAGAAAGAACAGCAGTTACGTCACACACAAGAAGATGCTCAAAATGAGATAGATGAACTAAGAACAAGACTTTCTTATGCAAATAAGTATGCTTATAAACTTCATTCATTATTTAAAATAGGAGCAAATGTGAAGGAGTGATATTTAAAAACGAAGTTTGGATAAGTTATTGCTTACACTTTGTGGAGGTGGCAGCAGCGGCCAGCTTTTCTTATTAGACCATGTTCCTGAAGTGCTACCATTCAGAAATTTGGTATCAGCATGCGAGGCAATATTTCGGAAGGACTCGCCAAAAGGTTTGTGATTTTGTCACCCGAGTTCGAGTTTTGGCCAAAATGAGTCTAAATTGTGTTTTCGGTCCAACGGACTAAAAAGGCATAGTACCATCCTGAAATATGGTATTGGCATTCTAGGCAATATTTGAAATCGTTGGTCAATTTTTTTTCAATTTTGTTAACTCAGGACCAAGTATTGGCGAAAGGGGGATTTCTTCAAAAAATTAAATCCGTGTGAAAAATCTTAAATATGCACATCTGCAAAATTAAATCTGATCGGAAAATCGGTGGAAGAAATGGGATAATTAAAAAGAAAGACAGTTAAAATTAACACATTTTTTTATTATTATTATTTTCAGCATTAAAATAAATCAGTTTGAGTCCAAGTTGATCACTACGATCTTGCTTGTTTTCTCTTGGTTTTCCACAGTTTTCCACGATTTTCTTTCTTCTCATATTATGTCACAGCTGCGAATATTAACCTCCATGGAATATTTGAAAATTAACCAACCGTAAAATTAAATCCCCATTAAAAATCAAATCCCCATGAAAAATCAAAAATATGGCTCCTGCTAAATTAAATTTGCGCAAAAATTAATCCACTTAAGGCAATGTTATGTGATTAAGGGGCGTAGAACATAATAACTACACCATGAATAAGTTAATGATTTTTTATAACATAAATTATTCCAATTTGAATTCAAAATATAATGGACTCTACAACAACAGGAAGTTTTTTAGTAATAGAAATGAAGTAATTTAAAGAAAATACATTCTTCTATCGCATCGTTGTATTGTCTTGTGTTTCTTTATTTTTAAATTTAACAGATCATAGAAACAAGTTTTAATTTAATTTGGCCTATACATGTTATACACACAGCTAATAATACTTATATATATAGTTTATGCACATTATCATATACATATCATATACATATTGCCTGTGTATACATGTAGCCTATATACATATAGCATGCTATACATGCAGGCTATGTACATGAAGCAACCTACATCATAACCAATGCACATAAAGTATTATATACATGATTCCTATAGACATGTAGCCTATATGTGCATAGCCTATATACGTACGACATACGTTTATAGCATTAGGAATACTATAGCATTATAGTGTATACGTATTACTATGAGGTATAATTTCATTTCTATGCATGTCATTTTGGTATGCTAGGTTTAACTTTTGCTTGGTTTTGCGGGCTACTTTTTAATTATGTATTTGTTGAGCATAGCTATGTCACCTAAAGTTAATCTTGAAAATCCGTCTTCCACGGTAATTAGCTTTTATTTCGAACATTCGTTAACCTTGAAATAAGAGCAAATGAACACTGTGGGGTGGAGGAATGAAGCCTGAAGCAATGCTCAAAAATCCCTCCTCCACATAGATTTTAAACTTTGGAAGAATACTGTGTTGTCGAAATTTGCTATGATTTCTTTTTAAGGGTGATTTCCATTAGGCGGAAAATTCCGCGCAAAAGCCAAAAGAAGACATTCCATTGTGGAATTTCACACCTAATGGAAATCAAGCTTTATAAAAGAAGCCAGTCTATTGCAATGATGATGCAGTACCTTTCTTTCTGTATGAGGAGTGTGCCCTCCCTCATTTACACGTATTTTTTTATAAGCAACTCGTTTATAAGCATCAGTAGAAAATTTTATAAAGAGCTTAAACACCATTCCTACTCATATTCCTATAAACAAGCAACAACTTAATTTTTAAAAAGAAAAGTGTCTGAGAAATAAATTGTTAAAAAACTTTTATCATTGATTTTCAGTATTAAAAACTTAGATTCTGAAAATCAGGACTTTTTGCTAACCATTTATACAAATTTTTTGCAAATTTTTAAGCAACATTACTAAGTCAAAAGTCAAGTTGATTATAAAAAAAATATGTGTATTTCCAAATTATGAATTTTTTCAGCTACTAAAAGCTTAGAAGAAACCTATAAATTACCCCAGATGCACCACCCGGAATCAGGCCCATGGTCTCAGGGTTCTAAATATTAATATAGTAGAAAAACACGTTTGTTTCATCTAGGGAGATATTTGTACTGCAAGAAAAGTTAGAAAAATATTCATCTTTAACGGTATGGC
>JAULBZ010003369.1:0-16569 GCA_032360805.1 Neoturris breviconis
ATGGCACATTATGCATTTATTGATTAAATCACTCTTATATTTATCTATACATTAGACTGACTGGGATGTAGTATAGCAAAAGTAAAATAATTACATACCATTCATTTGAAAGTCAATTGCCCAGCTGCTTCTTATAACAATTATCCGATAAGGGCAAGAAGGTTTAAATCTCCTTAATAGTGAAAACTGTATGTACTGCTAGCAAACATAAAATCTTAACAAAAGATACAAAATGAAACTGTTCGTTTGATGTATTCTGTTTTGTGACATGTAAAGAACTGTTTTTAGTCCATATAAAAGACCTAGCTACATCTGTTTTGGAGGTTAAAATATAGAAAAAGATTTATAGTTGTTCCTTACCAAATTCAAATTTCAGTTTTGTATTTCTTATTTTTTATGCCTAATTCAGAGCTATTTCTTATAAAACTGTTTCTAATAAAAAAGCGTATATATTTGCTGACCTCTCCTGATGACGTCATCAAAGCAAAACACGCAACTGAAATTTGGTTTCTGAGGGAATATTTAACTTATATGAATTAAAAGAATTGATTCAGAACTTACAAAAACTTGTTCAAAGTCCGCAGTAAAGACGATAGGTTTGTTCCAACATCTTTAATGGGAATACTTAGTTTCAGCTAATATATCTCTCTACTGTGACGTATAAACATTTTCTGTTTCAAAAGGACTTGATTAATTAAGTCTCATTCGTTATCCAGGAAATGCAATATTTGTAAATTTGAAAAGGAAAAAATAACTTCTCAGGAGAAGGACTGACAAGCCTTGTCAAAATGGTATAGTAGATTGGTAGGACCACACCCTAGCTATTTCTTACGAACTTGGCAATTTTTGTGAACTTTTCATAGCATTCTATAATAGTAGGGTGAGATATAGATGTAGGAAATCTTAAATTGGTGATTTTCTCGCATGCTTACTTACCCACAGCCAATCTTCATTCTTTTCTCTCTCCGTTTGCTAAGCGTAAATGAAATATTTTAGGCCATTCAGTCTGTGTCACTATCTCTAGACTCGTTTTTGTAGGCACAGCATTTCTTTGAGCTACAACACATATAGTAACCAATCTGCAATCTTGGATGAATTACGGGTCAATTTGGGAATTTTGGTAAAGCCGCGACACTACAAGTGAAACGCAAATGTAGAAAACGACTGCCGGAATTCCCGAGTGATTTATTCCACAGATTTATCGAGTAGATGTAAGACATAAAACTTGACACTTTTTTATATTTTGGACGTTGTAAAGATACGTTTTTGTTGAAGAGCACAGTACGGCGCAATAATTAAAGAGAAGAGCGTAAGAACAACTGTTGTTTATAAACATTAATTTCTAATAACTAAAAGTTTTCCTCCATGAACCCATGAAACTTGCTATGCTATTAGTACCAACTGTAATTAACATTTTGGTCAGAAAAATGACGCCAGTATTTTTGATGACGTCACCATTCACTTTATTACTCGAAAAATAAAATTTACTAATTCTTTTGTTTTTGTTTTTGAATGTAAAAACAAAAAACGGTAAAAAAAAATCACTTTTTGGGTACTGGTTACCTTCAAAAAGGGCGGGATCAAGGTAGATTGGGACCGATTTTGGAAAGCAAAATGCTAAAGATGAATAAGGGATATTTAGAGGATACCAATAAAAAGCAATAATTTCTTCTGCAATATAGATTCTGTACTAATCGCCGTAATTTTTTGAATGGCACAGTTTATTAACAAAATAGTCGACAGTTACTTCCTATCGTATTCTGCAGACATAGCTACTATTATTTTGACGAGAAGACAACAGATGCGGTTAACACGTATATGAGATTATAAAAAATGATAGCTTTTTTATAACTGAGTAGATTTTTAAAAGGTTTTGAATATATTTTTTGATAATAGTCAATGAAAATACGAAAGACACTTTATATAGTAAATATTGACATTTTGGAGAATAGAAAAATAACTTTTCAAGTTTTACAACATATAGTCAAAAGTTTGAAGTCATATTTAGCTAATAGAGCAATGTAATAGAGCAAAAAGCATTTATCTATCAAGATAAACACTATTGCAGATATGGTTTGTGTGATTAATCTTTTATTGTATATGGTTTTATGTACCTCCATTAAAAGCCAACTTGTTGCACCTACAACTAACAAAACCTCTATATGTTATCGTTATCGATGTCCTATTGGCAAGAATTGTCAAGTTATAAATGGGAAGCCAATTTGTAAGTGCAACCACTATTGTATAAAGGCAGCAGAAACTGGGCCAGTTTGTGCACAGAATGGTCAAACTTACAATGATTTATGTCATCTTAAAAAAGAAGAATGTAAACGTGGGAAATATATCGTGGTAAAGCATTATGGGAATTGTTCGAAGGCAGGTAGGCTACACTTTATAACGCTTATAAAGCAGATATACCTTTTTGGATCATTTTTAACATACGTATCTGTGTACCATCGGTGCCGACATGCTCTACATACGCCATGTGAAAACTTGTCTAGTAAGTGCATGTTTTACGTGCGATACGCACAGATCATATCGGTAAAATCTGTACCATGTCAACAAGATGAGAAAAGCTACTTTCAAATAACGCGTAATCAATGTCACTGCTGTAACGCTAACTCGATGTTACGTTGCTTTAATGCTTATCCGACGACACGTTTGAATAACGCCTACAAGTCGTCAGTGCCCCATCTCCATAACTTTTAAACGACTAATAGTATAACCATAAAATTTGGCAGGCCGAATAGTGTACCGCGAAAGGAACAATTTGGAAAAAAAACATTTTTTGCTGACGCCAAAATATTTCTGATGACGTCTTCACAAATATTTTGAAATGACAAATGGCTTAAAAAGACTATATTGTTAGAAATATGATTAAAATAGTTCTAGATAACATTTTCCCATTCTGATCTCGGTTTTAGACAGATATTGTGTTGCTCTTTAACATAATTTTCGAGTTGTTAACAAAAACAATAAAAAATAGTGAAATTATCTCCCAAAAATCCGAAAACATCCGAGAAAATCGGGGAAAACAGGTTAGTCGTGTGATCTAAAATTTCAGAAATCTTTATTTTGAGGTTTCATGGAACTTGACAAAGTTATCATACCCCTCTCCCGTTTAAAAAAGGAGAGTTTGTTTGTAAACATGTTTGTAAATTAACAATTTCAAAAATATCGCATGGGATAAATATTATTACAAAAAATATTCAACTTCCATGTTCCATGTTAAATTAGATTTGACGCTATTTAATTGTTTTTTCTACGTCGCGTGCCTACTGGGTTATATTATGTTTTCAGAATTCAACAGGATGCCAGAAGTATCTGTGTCCCCTAGAGCTATTACTTATTAACAAAAACAACCCTCACATGACATTTGCATATTTCTGCAATTAGGTACATATGATCAAGGGATATTAATGTGATATTAATAGCTAACGTGTTTTGTATAGAGCTGCAAGTAGGTTAGAGTACCGATCCTACCTTGCAAAATCAATCAAATAAGTGGCGTTATATTATATTATATTATATTATAGTTACCCTGCTGTATCAAATAACTCCACCCCTCCCCCCGCTTAATAACCTTTAGAAAATCTACAATAACATAAAGCAGTCAACTCGAAAAAATGATGTGAAGTTAGAAACAATCGACTAGTCCCTAACCAATTGTTAGCACCGCAAACAACCATGGAAGAGCAATAGTAAAGTACAAGTGTTCACACTTTTCATTAGTAACTATAATTAATAATCTCCCCTCCCCCCTTCCTCTCCGCTTATTTTATACTGCAGAGTAGTGTGTTGTGAGTTCAAACTTCACTATGGACGTTACCTTTAATTTCGTTGTTTAGAAATTCACAATGGGTGGGTGATAGGGGTGCAATCAATCAACCCTGTATCAACCCACGCCTCTCCGGAAGTTTGTAATAGCAGTTGAAACCATGTTCATATATTATTAACGCAAATAAAAGTCCTACTATTTTGTACCCCATGACTAATAACATAAACGTAAACACTTGAAGGGAATTAGTGATCTAGAACGTCGTGATCTATAACTTTGTACGTCTTTGTTTGTTTTGTTTAGATGGAGAATTTTAAATCTAAATCTCCAATAAAATAAAAACAGTTTCCCAAAAGAAAAATATTTACTTAAAAAATTTCAATGCTTCTTAGACTATTACGTCATCACTCATGATGACGTCATCATTGGAAATCAGGTAGTACAAAAAAAATGTAGGTAAAAATATTAGAACATGATCGATTTTCAACGAACAAAATGAACTTCAGATTCTTTTAATCTCCATCAAATTTATGATGTTATAAAGCCTATAGTTATGATCATGATGTGAACCTTTATGAACCGCAAGAACATACTGCTTTTACACAATATGAACGGAAAAGGCATAATGTTTTTCTGTAACAAAATATTTTGAAAGGATCATTATTTTAACTCGAAGTTACAGAGAAGAGTACGGAGCCCATAGAATCCATTTGCATCATGATTGTCAGTCACGTGCTAACAAAACTTTCTTACTCCTGTATATTGTCAGTTACAAAAAGTAAGAAAGTATAATCAAGCAGACCTATCAAGTGAAAAACGTATGGTTCTTTCTTACCGGATACAAATTTCAGTTCTGTGTGTCTAATGTTTTTACCAAAATTCAGTACTGTTTCTTAAAACCGACGTTTTTAAGGATTACCACAATTTCTTTATTGTACCCAGCCTCGTTCAAAGTTTATGAGGGGGTCAAAATAGATGTAGGTGGGGAAGGGGGGGGGGACTAATCGGGCAAAACTAACATTTAATTTGTATGTGGGTAAAGATTATTATTTACTAATAGGAAGTAGACAATATATGTTATATATATATATATAACTGTCAAGTTATGTCAAGTACTTTCTTTTGCACGTGACAATAAAATATTTCCACGTTGTTACAGCTGTGTCAAATACCACACATCGTGTGATGTCAATTTACCAATATAATTTTTTCTCTTACCTTCCGCGCGGAATTTTGCGCCTGATGGAAATCAACCTATTCAATTAAATTCCGGACTTTTTTAGGCCGGCGTATGTCTGGGAGGGTGGGGGGTGGGGGCAGCACTTTTATTTTCGAAGCACTATTGCTCGTGACATGAAACCTAGTAGACAACTAAAACAACAATACAAACACTTTGACAAGAACATTTACTTGATGACGACACCTGCTAGTACGTCATCATTAACAGTGGGATTGCGATCTGTAAAATGCTTTAAAAAAACCGCACCCTATTATTTCTAAACCACTAATACTTATGGCATGGAACTTGGTACGCTTATAGAACAAATCAATTTAAAATTAATTGTTTGACTTGATGACTTCACTGGTACATTCTATGATGTCATTAGTAACATAGGGTTTTTTGTCTAGAAAATATACTATCTGGTCTGTAAAATATGAAGTCTGGTCTGTACGTTTCAAAACATTCTTATATTTCATTTGTTATTATTATAAATAGTACTTATCTGTTCAAACGATAGCCAACAACAACAACCTTTATGGAAATAATCTGTCGTTATATCGAAATATACTACCCTAATCGACTGATCCTCAGCAATTGCCTGCCAAACAAACCCTGAAGATAGCGATATACCATTGTTATCCTGTATTTAGTAGCTAACTACAGACATTTGCCAACTCCCCCCCCCCCTCCCCTTCCCTCGCTTAATCCACCCTCTTCCCCACTTAATATATTTGGAAGAGTTTCCAACCCTACCTTCCGTTTATTTGATACTGCAGAGTATTTGAAAGTATTCGTGCCTTGATTTTTCAAGTTTAAAACGTGGCAATTCCTATATTGGGCGCCTTATGAGTCAATAGAAAGAAGAAGCTAATTCAGTGTTGGTTCTAAGATATATATAAGTTTTTTTTCTCTTTAAAGATCTACTCAAAATATTTGCATTTTAACCGTTTTTGTATCTTTCTCATTTGTGCTTCCAAAGGATATATTCGCTACTAACGAGGTATAACAATGTTGAAACGTGTCTACTGTTCCCATTGATCTCATCTTGGCGTCAATAAATTGTCTTAATAATAGACCTTTTCATAAAACAATGGAAACGAGGCGTTCTTTGTTCAAAGTAGAATTTTTACAATGCAATACATTGCACCAAAGGAAGTTATTGCATTGTAACAAGTTCTACTTTGAACAACAAACGCCTCGTTTTCACTGTTTTATGAAAAGGACTAAAAATTACAAATATGAGATTTGATACTTTAATTACAAATATTAACGACAAATTACTGGCTGTTGAAAGTGATACATGTCTTCTTGTAAGCACGAAGTCTATAAGCAACATCGAATCGATGTTGTTTGTAAGGCCTAATAAAATGTTTTTGATGTTAGCTCTGCGCTGCATAGCACGCTCAAAACAAATAATATGAAGTTTTGTTCGCAAGAATAACGTATTAACTCTTTACTACGATCATTCGTGTATTGTGATCGGGGAAAAAAACGGAGTAAAAAAAGGTCTTGGAAATTATTAATCGGGGAAAAATACATGCTTTTAAATGTTTATTATTTATTTATTCAAATGTTGTCTAGTGTTTCACTTTTCAGTCTAGTGAAACAACCTCTAGTTCACTGTCGGCTTCAATTGTTTGATACATATTTTGTTGTAAAATAAATCTATACATTTACGTAAATTGTGCTACTTTCTTAGTGTACAACATACTTATTTAGTTCTGTTGGTTGCGAGCAAAACGTAATCAGAGAAAGATTTTGGTCTGGGTTAAAATGTAGGGCGAAATTATTAATCGGGTAAAGTAAAAGTCTGGAGAATATATTTTGTCATTTTTCCACCTTTTTTCCCATTTCTTTTTTTTGTTATATTTTTATATCGTAAAAAAAATTAACCAATATTATTAATTGTATTTCTTCAATTTTGGGTAAAGCAAATTTGCCTCCTGCTCCGGTTTTGCTTTAGTAATTCCTATTCGAATTGATTGTGTAACTATGGATAATTTACTCTTAGCGGCCAAATGTTCGACATGTGGTAAAACAAAATTAAAAAAGAGATTTTCCTTATTTTTGCTGTAAAACGCCCTGGTAATTTTTTTTTTATTTGACCAAAACATTTTTCAAATCATTTTTTGCAGCACCTGCCTTGTCATGATAACGTCATAATAAAATAAAAACGTAATTGTGCTAAAGTGTTAATTATGTGATGGCTTAACTTCCTGGAAAGTTTCAACACTACATCATTGTTCCATCAGAATTCATGTAGGGGAGTTATATCGGCAGTTTTGCCTCCCCCAGTATTAATAGGGTTAATAATACTATTAAATGAAAACCGATTACAAAATTGATCGTTACAAAAGAGTTCACGGTTTGTTTACATAGTTCGAGAAACTATGTATTAGTAGGGTTTTGACATTGCGAAATGTATTTTATTTATATTTAATTCATAAATAAGACAGGTGCACTACCATACAACCCGCAATCAAAAGCCGCCCATACAAGCTCTACCCATCATGAATCTTCCTTCCCAAATGTGTCACCAAAATAGGCTATCAGAACTAACAGTTTCAAGTTGGCGTCATAAGAATATATTTTTGTAAAACAATGAAAACAAGGCGTTTGTTGCTCAAAGTAGAACTTGTTAAAATGTAATGCCTTCCTTTTTGTGCAGTGACTAGACGTATTCATTGACGTAATATACTATGCGTGATAACTGTCATGGACGCACTACAAGTCAGTATTTGTAATTCTAAAACAAACAAGCCGATTCTATTTGCTTGAATGTCAAATGCAATGTAAACACGTAAATATCATCAGATTGATTAGATCGTGCGCGCAAACATAATATCATTTTTTGGCAATACATTGTTTGTATATGGAGACCTATAAAGTCTGGCATAACGCATGATATCGCGTAAATTGCTGACCACCTGTAAAAATGTGCCGTGGTCCACAAAATTTATTGTAGTTTTTCATTTTTAGAACTACTTTGTACGTTGAACATCTATGAAATGCTTCAGCGTTTTAGGGATTGCCAAGTCAAGGTTAGATAGAGAGGGGATGTTCGTTGAGGGTTGGGGTGGAGCGTATTTATCCCAAGCTATTACTCTGCAGTATCAAATAAACGTGTGAGGTGGAGGGAGGTTGGCAAATTTCTATAGTTCCCAAATAAAAATGATAACAACGGTACTCTACTATCGTTATCTATAGGGTTTGTCTAGCAGGCAATTGGTTAGGGACTAGTAGATTAGTTGATTTATTCTAACTTCACGTTATTTTAACGTGTATTTTAGCTTTTTAGCGAGTTCACTGTTTTATGTTAGTGTTGATTTCCTAAAGTTAATAAGCGGGTAAGGGGGTGGAATATGAGCGCGGGGTTAGAAAATTTCTCGGGCTTTTTAAAACAGTATTCGGCAGTGTTAATACAAGTGACATTGTGCTAATACAAGTTTGCTATGTTGAGGATCATATTCTACTTGATGAAGATATATAGTCTGTAGATATTTTGGTGGGGGCATAATGCCTTTCCCAGCTAAATGAAAACATAGGTGTCTCGGATATCTGTATGCAGTCAGTGTATTATGGCACCAGTGAATATACAGAGATCATCAGAACCGCATTCGGTAGTCTTTAACACTGTAAAAGTCAGTCGGACACACAACGGCTCCAGTGGGAAAAAAAACGTATTCAAAGTCCATAGTAAAGACGCTCGAACAACATCGTTCAACGTTGTTCTAGCGTCTTTTAAAGTCCGTAAAAAAATGTAGCACATCGTTGAATGACGTTATTCTAGTAATGTTTCTTTCTTATTCTTAGCGCCTTGTTATGATAGGGAGCGAGAAACAAGACTTGGGTTGTGCAGAGATTGGGCAAAATTTGGTGCATGTAGCAAACATAAAGACTTAATGGCAAAGTATTGTACAAAGACTTGCGGCATGTGTAATTGTATGTTGACATTTTATTTCTCCTCCAATTTATTATTTGGATAGTGGTCATTGTTTGGATAGTGGTCATTGTTTGGATAATGGTCATTGTTTGGATAGTGGTCCCATTTTCGCAATATACAATAATTTTTAAAAATATGAAAATCTGACAAGATATATTCGTAACGGATTCTGTTTCTATGACAACTGAAGTAATGATTTTTTTTTATGAAATAAGTAAAGTCCACGAGACCATCAATTATCATTATCATAGAAATCGTCATCACGGAAACATATTTCAAAAGTGCTTTCCTAGGAGAATAGATATTTTGTTAGTTTTAAGTACCGTTGATATCTGTCAACTCAAATCTCCATGGCTATATGAAGTGATGCTTTAAAGAATTCCTAGTTGCATTAACAAATTGAATCAGTTAAATCAGTAAAAGAAACACGATTCACAAATTCTAAATGAGTCTACGAAGTTTAAAATTTTCAGGAAAAACTTCCAAATGGAATGTATATAAATGTGCGACATAATACAAATTGAGTTATCGAGTATTCGAGTAGTTTCGAGTAAGATGTTAAAGTGGAATGTCTATAAGACAAATATACCACAAATAGCTAAGAATAAAACAAATGAAAATTTTGAAGATTTTTACAAAAAGGGGCAAGTTTTATTGAAACGTAGGGCAGCTTTTTGTTATTATAAAGTAGGGCAGGTGTTATTATAAAGTTGGGCAACTTTATTATTACAAAGCGGGGTAAGCGCTTTTGCAAGTTAGGACATTTATTACAAAGTGTGGCAATTATTACATAGTAAGGTATAACACACTTTGGTGTTCTTCTAACAAAAACAGGTGTACCGTAAAATACTATCAAACGAATACAAGCAACTCCATACATGATCTGCGCAGGTATATGGTAATGCACAATCTGCATTTGGAGTTATTCTGAATAATAATAATGCAATACTGTCTGCACACCGCAGTATTACTCCGTTTAACCATATTTCTACTGGGCTTTTTAGGGCTCTGATAATCTGGGGGAGGCACATTGTGCCCCAATCCATAACGTTTGATAGAACCATGCTGTAGTGTTGAACCTTTCCAGAAAGTTGGATCAACCCATAGTAAAATTTTACATAGTCATTTTTGTGAGGATGTGAATACTTATGATGACGTCGTCTTGGAAAAACAGGTGGCGCAAAAAAGGTTTTTAGGTGAATTTATTTTGTCGCTATGATTTGTCAGAATGTTTTTCAAGCAAAAATAAGTAGAATTTTTTTTTTAAACATTTTTTTACCACCTGTCAAAAAATGGTTACTAAGGGAAAATTATTCCTAGTTACCAAAAAAAAATTCAAAATGATCCTAGATATATTATAGGAAAAAGTCCTAAGATCTCTATTCATATCCAAAAGTTATGAAAAAATGTATGACGGGGGAGGCACAAGTAGAAATAGGGTTAAACACCACAAAAAATGACACTATTGCTTATTCATATTAACATATTGAAGTTCGAATATTTCACCAATCTGACATAGTTTGTTGTCATCTGCATCTAATCATGCCTTCTTTGTATCCTGACGTCAATATTTATTAACGTAAAAACATTATTAAAAATTATTATGCAAATTATTTAATTATTTTGAACAAGGAAGTATCTGAATTGAAGCATCAAAGCATTTTTACCAACAACTACAAGGTAGTAAGAATTATTGACCTGTTTTTTAAATTACTATGCATTAATATGTCACCACGTTACAAGCTCGTCCCCAGCACCTTTTGACTTTTTTTTTTTTTCTCGGACCTGGAGAAAAAAAAAAGAAGTCAAAAGGTGCTGGGGACGAGCTTGACCACGTTAATGAATTCAAATTTCAATACACCATAAGAGCTTCAGGAGAAACAGAATATGAGAAAAATCGAGAAGTTGAGGATAGTTTGTGTTGAAAGACGTTAACTTGACACATTTTGAGATATATGCCTCTTATTTTATAGCAACTTCATTGGCAGTTGAACCATGTAAAACATCGCAATATGGATGTTGTAAGAACAGCATGTTACCAGCATTGGGTCCAAACTACAAAGGCTGCTATAGAGGTGCGTATATTATCTACAATGTTGATATTCAATTTCTGAAAACCAACAGCTTCAAAAAAAAAAAAATTCTGCAAATATTTAGGCAACAAAATTAACATTTGGTATAGAAAAGAATGCCTTGACGAAGTAAAGAGTCATACATGAAGAATTATCCATTCCAAAGTAACTCTATCACCTTGACATTTGGGACGCGATAAGATGCACATTGTGCATCTACTTGAATAGAAACTATACTTGGTGTGAAATTTCTTTTGTAAATGTGTACCATTAGGAAACCAATTAAATTTGTTATTGTAGAGTTGGAATACACATAGAAAATGATATTTAAAAAAACTACGTGCTTAGCGGATGAGGGTTATAGACGGATATTCACCGATAGTCTGTAACCCTATTTTAATCAGAAGGGAGGCGGGGAATTTTCCCCCACATATGTTTTTTTTGAAAAACTTTTCTATACACTAACTAGCAAAAATTGAATTTCTTTTTCAAAATTTTCGGGATTTTGACCTGAAATCTCCCCTAATTTTATAGATAGGAAGCCCTCGAAGCTCTGTCAGAGAGCTATGCTTTACCTCCCAGAATCAGTCAAAACAAAATTAAAAACCAATATGTTGTTATATACTTTTGAAGAAAAACACACGCTTTGGAATAAATCAACAATATAAAAAATGCTGACGATGTCAAAGCAAAATAATCTAACGTCTGCATTTAAGTAATATCACATTAAAAAGATCTTGTGCTAAGTGCCATTGCTCCAAAATTAATTGTTCAGGAGTTAGATAGGAGGAAGGGTTATTTCCCCCTTTCCCCTCCCCGGGTAATGTATACTACCAAAATATCACTGCTAAATTATCCCCTCATATCTCTACGTAGATTTGACATGCAATGTTGTTTTAAAGTCTAAGAGGCCTACCATTCGTAATTTGTTTTATCACAGCTATAATTTTAACCCTATTCAGGATGGTAATTAAGGATAATTTTCCATTAGCAACCAAATTTTTGGCATATGGTATTTTCCCAACATGTTCTTATTTTTGCTTGAAAATCATTTTAGTATATAGTTTAGAAAAAAAATATTTTCGCTTAAATAATCATAAGTAATGACGTCATCAAAAATGTGTTGGACTAACTCTCTGGAAAGTTTCAACATTAAAGCATGTTCTTATCTAAAGTTGTGGAGGGGTACTCAACTCAGAGCCCTAGAAAGCCCATACCAAATAGGGTTAAACCTTCGCTGAATGGATGATCCTCCCTTTAGATAGTTTGCAGCTATTCTGGCTTCTATATTATAGATTTGCAAGACAATTGAAGTTGAAAGTTTTTTTTTAAATCTTCGCACATCCCCATATATGTTTGTAGACTGGAGCTCTCTGGCGCTTTGACTAAGAGTACAAAAGAGATTATTTTTATTATATGATGAGAACAAGGCGTTTGTTGCTCGAAGTGTGAACGTGTTGCAATGCAATAACTTCCTTTTTGTACAATCCCTCGTTTTCACCATTTGTGAAAAGGTAATTTGTATCCGTATCAGCACGGATTGTAACACGAAGATATCCCTGTTCTAGAACAGCATTTTGTGTTATTGCATTTCTACTAATGGGGGCTTTTTGATATAACTTGGACACAATAATATTCACCGTTCTTACATTTCAGGATGTAGGGATGGCATCCATTGCAAATTCTTTCCCAACTTTTGTGGAGACAAGTTGAACGTAAACACAATGAGAAAGTATTGTCCGTATACTTGTCGTTACTGCGGTAAGAACGGTTTTAAAATGTGTTTTTGTGGTCTTTGTTGTCGTCGTCATTTTTGTCGTCGTCGTTGTTGAATAAAAATAATAATGAAAATACAACAATAATAGTACAGTTGAATATCACAATCAATTGGTTCCTCCAAACTTCCATAATGTATTTTATTCTCTACAACAACTCAAGTTCTTTTGGAGCCAATAGCAAAGGACTTTAGTAAGAACACAATGTGGAACCAATATTGATACAGTATCAAAACAACATTGCTTAAGACCTCCACTAGGCAAATTCGTTCTCACAAATTCTAATGAAAGCATTTACATTATTTGAAAGCGACTTCACCTGTCAGGTGACATCGCTTTCAACCAATGCAATGAGTTCATTTAGAATTTGCGCAAGCGATTTTGCCTAGTGGAGATCCGCCTTTGACCCTATTAGGTCTAGCATTTTTAAGGCTCTGAGAGCCTAGGGGGATGCCAAGAGCTCCCCTCTATAAATTCAGAACGGCTGCATATTTTTTCTTTCAAATTTACGCCAAATGTATTTCAAATTAATTAGCAGGTGGCCTATTGTTTTACGACTATTTTTTTTGTCTACAATATTTGGAAATCATCGTAATGCCAAAGACGAACAAATTATTTAAAAAACACTTTTGGAAATATTTTTTTCCTAATTAAAAATCCGAAAGTTTGAACCTGATATCACTTTTATTTAAAGAGTTATGCACAATTTGATAGGAGAGGGATCACGATCACCTACACTATACATATACGGAGCTATGCTATGATGTATTTGGTAGTATTTCATGATGTGTGATTATCTAACTTTGTAATATGTTGGTTCCATCTGTTGTGACTTAGACCCGGGCTTTTTGGTAGTCTAATAACCCGGAAGGTACAACGTAATAGATCCCAATAATTACTGCTCTGTTTACTTGAAACTTGGCCACAATATTCCCCAGACTCTATTCTTTCAATAAAAATTTACATACGTCATCAGTATCCGTAAAAACCTGGTATGGAAGGCGAAAAAGGAAATTTAGCAATAACAATTGTTTATATTGTTATATTTGCTAATTACGAATGGATTATCAATTATTACCCAATAAAGAGCCGTTGTAAAGCCTTGTAGACCAAAATGATACAGTATTTAAAGAATTTTCTTTTTTTGAATATTTCTGGCTCGAGGATCTAAAGTGGTCCTTGGTCCGTTTGGGAAAAATGTTTGGACATGTACATGTACTATGTATTACGATATATGGAAATTATTGGTCCGTATTCGGTTGTCTTTAACGCCGTGTTTTTTTGTATTGTTTTAGTTCCGAAAAATGGAATATCTATTGCTATATTGACGGATAAAAATCTAAATTCTTGAATATTTGGTTTGTGTTACTTCGAAATCTACACCCATTAAACTGTGGCATATTAATGTACCGATAATGGTATCTCAATACTGGTCGCACGAAGTTATGGTTATGTACAATTATGTCACAGTGGTAAATCTTTGTGATATTAATGACATTGGTGTTAATAGTGACATGAGTGACATGTAGATATTTAAAAGTTATCTAATAATGATTGTGTCTGAAATCCAGCAATTCACCGATTGTGGAAATGCATTCAGAAATCAGTATTTTATTTATTATTTTATTCCTATATAATTGTGCTCTATTCTCTGCATTGGTGCGACCACCGACTTATATGTGTTGGGAATGTCCTAGGTTTATTCATTATAATCGTGCAGTAAACACCATTGCGCAATTCTACAGGCAATATGATATCTTGCACAACCGTGAAGACTGTAGTGAGATGAAACCGTAGTGAAATTCATCACCGGATCAAATCCGGTGGTGAGATTATATGCCGTGGTGAAACTGACTAAAGGTGGATCACGTAAACAAAATGAATGAAGTTACTGTTAGCGATAGCATGTAAATCTCACTATGGTCCTCATGTAAACACCATCTATTCTGGTTCATTGTTTACGTTGACAGGGAACAGTTTGATAAGCTTGGTTCCTGAAACCCTGAAATTGCATGAGAGTTCCTCGTAGTTTGTAATTATTTGGTAATCTCTCAGAGCTTTACACTATTAGTATTAGCTCCACATCACAGTGGGCAAAAACTTGTTTAAAGTCCACAATAAAGACGCTAGAATAACGACGCGTCTTTATTGCAGACTTTGAACTGATTTTTGCTCACTGGGATAGCTTTAAACGACAATTTCTCATAGCTTGCAACAAAACCTGGACCAATATGGTATTTTCTCAATGATTGCTATTACCCAGCCGGCAAAAACCTGTTCAAAGTCAGCAAAATAACGTTAGAACAACGTTCAAAGAACGTTGATATAACGTTTTGCTCTGACTTTGAACAGGTTTTTGCCGGATGGGTATCTGGTGAATTAAAATTAGTATTTCTCAAAGCCTGACATTGTATGATACACATTTTGTTATATAAAAAACCCGGCAAAGAGTGTAGTACTAACGTTTCTTATTTTCTGCACCAGAAAATGAGGTTATTTCCAAAATTTTCTTAAAACGTTTCTTATTTTTTTAAGGTCAAAAATGTAAATCTGAATGCTAACACCAATTTCAAGCACATTTTATTTGAGATTAGTGTTTTATGTATTTGTTAAGGACTAAATGTACACACTCCGTTAGTAGTTTTGGAAAATTCATTCACTTATCACAAGAGAAATGGTTATATTCCTTAATCCTATTAACACTAGCGGGGGGGGGGGGGGATTCCGCCCTCTCCCACATTATATTTTATAACTTTTGATTGGAATCCGCTATGGTGCTGAAATTTTCAGAATTTTAGTTTTTATCCTTTAGACATCTTTTCCCTTTTGAAGGTCACCAAATAATGAAGTCATCAAAACATTTTTTTGCCAAAAATTTTATTACAGTTGGTACTAATGTCGTGCCAAGTTAGTGTTGAACAGCCTCTAAAAAGCCTAGTGTTAATAGGGCTAAACTAGGAGTATATTTGTAGTACTATAAACGTTTCTTAATTTTTGAGGACCTTAGATGAAGATTTCTTATAAACGAGTTTCTTATAAAGAGAAAAAAAGAAAAAAATGTGTAATTTCTCAAATTTTGAAATTATTTTAACACTCTCTCAGAGCTTGAAATGATACCATATTTTTCCAAAGCTTGAAACTATTTAATCAATGATTTCTCAAAGCTAGACATTTCTAAGTTTGAAACTGTATGTTTCTCAACAATGTTCGGAATAAGTGACAGATGAGTAATTTTTTGAGCATATCTTCAGGCTTTTTAGATTGAAGCTATATTCAATTACTCCACCTTTATGCTCCTGTTTCAAGCACTGCTCAAAGTTTTGGTGTACTGAAGATTTTCAAAGCTTTAACTTATGGTTGTTTTCTTATTCAGTTCTCGGATGGATGGATTCCACCATCTGGCAATAGCTAAAATTTTTAGCAGAAAAATTCACATTTTCTAATCTTGTAGAGGTGTTGCCATGGCAACCGGTTTTTGGGCATCTGGTAACATCAAATTAAAGACAAATACGAACTTCCAAGCGCCCTTATGATCTCAATTTTTCTTTTCACCAAAAGTAGCATATGTGTTAAAGAAACCTTATTAAGCTTTCAGAATTAAAAGAATTAAAAACCTCTTTCTAACCATATTCAAAAGTGATTGCCTTTTGCCAAAATATAACAATGTTTACCAAATATTCCCAAATATTTAATCTCGTCAGTTGACGTCCAGATTATTAATTGTAAAGATTATGGAGAGAATGAGTTCTCTTGGATATTTTGCAACTACTGGCATAGAT
>JAULBZ010003370.1:0-16568 GCA_032360805.1 Neoturris breviconis
CTGCCACACAGTGAGCATAGAAAATACATAATTTCCTACGACTTTAATCAATTATATCTCCACTAATATTCATTCTTGTGGAGTCAAATCTTCAGAATATGTTTGTAACAATATGAACTTTCATCTAGACTACAGAAGGGAAAATTTGAAAAAAACATCTCAGGGTGATTGTGTACCTTTAAGTTAAAGACTTTAGATACTGCTTTTTACTGCTCAACTCATCTGCTAGAAGCCACTATGAATCTATGAATTTATGCATATTTGGTAACTAGTACATAGTGGGCAATGTTTTATTGTCATCTTTAACAGAATGATTTTACTTTTCACAAAAAGCAATGTTATCACAAATAATATCATCCATACCATACCTATCATCCATACCTAAACTTATAGGTTGTTGTTCCTTCTCCTGGTGGACAAAATTCATGTAGCAGTCTACTTACATAGTACTTTTTGTAAATAAATGCATAATTATTAGCTGCCTTCTCAGGTACAATGACAAATTTTGTTTTAACTTATCAAGGTATGTTATCACTTCCGGATATTTTAGGATTAGTTTTGTCCTTTTTTGGTACTAGCTTATTTTTCAAGGTTTTGATCGAGGGGTAGAAATCCTTCCTTGTTTATCAAGCAGGGGTGTGGGCGGGAGGTGGAATAAGCAGGGATGAAAAATGGCAAGAATAATCAGAATTCTATATATTTTGTAAGAAACAAACATAGACTATTTAAAATGATTTTCTAAAAGTTGATATGCAGGGGGGGGGGGGGGGGAGGGGAAATATGTTTCTACGTATGTATGCGGGGGGAGGTTGGAAAATTAATAAGTGTTCCCCCACCCACTCCCACTTATATGATACTCCATAGTACTGAATCCGGCCCCAGTAGCTCCCTATAGTAATACACAGTGCGTTTACGAACCTTCTTGGCCTGTATTGAGTAATATTACCCAGCTATCAGAGCCGATCGCTGTATCGAAATAACGAATTCTAATTGGTCTAGGACGTTTGAAGTGACAGTATTGCCCGCTGTATTGTGATACCAACAAAAATAGCAAGAAAAATGTAAATTCATAAGTCCATCCTTCCGATTCTAGATGCTTTTAGCTGAGATGCAATTGTTTATGTATTGTTATAGTAAATACTACTACCTACATTTATCGCTCAGCATTCCGGTCGAAAATCAAACATCGTTTTTTTTCATATGATTTTGATGACTTTAAAATTATTACTTTCTGATTCTTGAAAATGATTCGCTTATGCCCAGCTCAGCAATGACAAGACGAAAGACAAAATTGCACTTTCGAACGCTTTACATGTTCATTCATTATTCTTTTTGGCCCAAGAATTAGTAAAAAATTAAGATATATAAGATATATACCTAGACACAAGACATATAGAAATAGTTAACCCGAATACAAGGTTGAATGAACGTTAAATAAACAATAAAGCGTTAGCGTTTAACTTCGAAAAAATATTTGTGAAAGTGTAATGGAAATATCAGTTTAAGTTTAACGCTAAGGCTTTAACGTTTATTTAAAGCCCAAAAAATGCACAAAATAAACCTTACAAACTATCGTTTCAAAAGAATTTTTCCAAGAGTTAGTAGAAAAATTGCCGCTTTGTGACATTTGCCGACGCCATCTTTGATTTATTTCGCTGTCACGTGGTACATGTTGTCATCACCATTCTCCAAACCTGGACATAAAAGAAATATAGAACCGAAAGTTTGTAATGATAGGCTATAAATACCCTAATTTAGCCCGACTCCAAAAATAATTATTTTGCCGAGTTGGAACAAAAATTAGAAGTAAGTTATGAGAAATCATGGAAAGATTGTCGTGCAAAAATAAAGGGAAAATGATATAATTCAGACAAAATTAGAGGCATTATACTTATTTTGAAAATTTAGAAACGTTTGGACAATGTAATAAAGTTGATCTTAAGTTGATCTTTTTATCCTGTATTTCAATACAGCAGGCAAAAAAAGTACAAAAAATAACAAGTAAGCTGCACTGCAAATTTTGATTTTGATTTTAATCTCTTTTTTAACCAATATTTCCCGTTCAGTGTCTTAAGTAGAGGTTTTTAAAATTGCTTTTATTACAATATCGTGGAAAATTAGAAGAAACACGAAAATTACAGAAACAAAAAAATGACATGGCTAAAGTAGAACCCAGGCGGCAAATACCTGTTCAAGGTCAGCTAAATAACGTTAGATCAACGTTCACAGAACGTTGTTCTAATATTATTTTGCTGACTCTGAACAGGTTTTTGCCAGCAGGGAATATATACACGAACCTTATTTGAACCAGTACAATGTCAGATTTCAGACCTGTGCACAAAAAATAATTTATTACATTACATTAAAGTATACTTTGAGCAGCCAACGTCTCGTTTTCGTTTATTTGTGAATAGATCTATTCTTATTACTTAACTTTCCGGTCAAATTAGATTTTTTTTTAATCCGGATAATAATTTATGTACTAACTGTTTTCGAGTGAATTAAGAGAGAAATGGAACTTCGAAACAAAAACATTTTATCAAATAATATGATAAAAAATCTACAGTGTTCCCCGATCTTGTCTCCGGATGAGTTCAAGCATGCGCAATGACATTTACTATATATATTATGTCTTTTGTGACTATGTACGGTGAGGTTATCTGCCTCTTGGCACTTTCTTCAATTGGCTCCAAAGGAGCTGTTGTGATCTTTTAGATCGCTTTTTTTGTCATTGCTCGCGCTGCTCGGATTTATCCGTTCAACTTCACCACAAGTGAAGTGAGATCTGATTTAGCCACTTCCATCGGCGATCGGATAGATCATCTCTCTTTGCGAAGTGTCCAGGCATTAGCATTGAGGGTGCGTATACACTGCTGATGAGGGCAAATTAGCCCGAAACGGCGTCCAGTGTTCCCCGATCTTCTCTCCGGATGAGTTCGAGCATGCGCAATGACATTTACTATATATATCATGTCTTTTGTGACCATGTACAGTGAGGTTACCTCCCTCTTGGCACTGTCTTCAATTGGCTCCGAACGAGCTGTTGTGATCTTTTAGATCCCCTTTTTTGTCATTGCTCGCGCTGCTCGGATTTATCCGTTCAACTTCACCACAACTGAAGTGAGACCCGATATATATATATATCGTTTTATTTTGTTTTATTTTGAATTTTGCTATCCGGCATATCAGAGGGCACTTGTTAATATTTTGTTGCCCTCCTTAATTCACGCTATTTTAACATTATATTTTTTTGTTGTTGCTAATAGGTCGTAATCATTGATAACATTTTCCGCAAGGACCACGCTTGCTAATGACAATTATTTTAGGTTTACCACTTCAATTATTTCATAGCATGTTAAAACACTATAATACTGGACCAAATCGATTCCCATTTATGTACCATCATACCATTAATTGCAAAACATCCATATAATATGGATGTGGGTTGCAAGAACACTTTGATAATTACAACCACTTAAATTGAGTAACTACGAGGAAGAGGTGTGGAATTCATCAATGTTACAATGACAAGCACATGTTATATTTTATAAGCACCTACTGGTCAACCATAAACTATTAATTACCGCGTGCTTATATAATTTCGCATAATATCCGATCAGTTGAAACCTCTATAAAAGGGGGAGATTTCAATGAAGAAGTATGAGTCTTCAATAGATTCCAAGATCAAGCAAAGTTAAAGATCTATCATAGTCTTCAATAGATTTCAAGATCAAGTAAAGTTAAAGATCTATCATAATGGTAAGTGTGCACAGCGTGAAATACGGTTCCTTACTGTATATCCCCATAAAGCCAATGTGCAAACACTTGTTCGAAGTCTGCAGTAAAAACGGTAGGACAACTGTTTTAGCGTCTTTACTGTAGACTGTGTATCAGTTTTTGCACATTGGGTATTTACTGTTATATGTTACCATATGTATAACTATTGACGTTTTCTGACCGACACATTGTCTACTGTAATGATAAATTCAGATCTATGATTTCTGAGTTGTTGTGCTTTCAGATCCTGATTGCTTATAAGCAAGGAAATATTTGAAGCTTAAAGGAAGGACAGCGTTTGGTACAGAGGTGGGTGGTAGTGGGAGTTATAACATGCCAAATTTATATCCTTTACTTTTCCCTTGTTAATTTACACGTTACTAAACCAGTTGCACCAATAGGAATAGATAGCCATTTAATTAATTCGTGCTCACTGGTATGGAGTGTCGTTTGTACATTAATTCAATATCGTTACATTGTAATAATATTCTCATTCGCAAAAGTCATTCTTATTTCTGTGAATTTTTATTGTCATTCTCTAATTTTCTTGATACTAATGATCTAAATTGTTTTTTTCCGATTTCGCGAATAAGATCAGCTAATATTAGCAGATATTAGAAAATATTTTTAAATTTTTATTTATGATTTAATATACAAACGTCACTCCATTCGCTGTGTAGTGTTTTTCTTTTCAAAGTGTTAATACCGATGTACTTATCCATAGACGAAACTCTTCATTGTTGCATTTATATTGGCATTATGCTATGTTACGTATGCTGAAGAAGAAAAGAAAGAGACAACAGAGGAAGTGAGCGATCCCAGTGGATATTACCACAATCGATGTAAGTTATATAATTCGAAAAATATCTAACTATTCCTAACAATCGTTTTAGAAAAGTAACAGTGGCAAAATATAGAAACATTTCGTGACATAAAACTCGGTAGACTTATAGAACAATTCAAAACACTACCTGGTCTGTAAAATGTGAAATGTGGTATATAAATGTCAAGAATTCGATGGATTTCGTTTATTCTTTCTATAAATAATAATTACCTGTTGAAAAGATAGTCTAGCAACAAAAGGGACTGTTTTAACAAAATTTTGTATTTTCAAAAAATTTACCCCTGGTTCAGAAATAACTTATCCCCGGAAAAAGTAACTTAAATGTCTAAAAATATATTTCATAAGTCTAATTCTTAATAGAAGTTAGGAAAAGTCACAAAATTTCAATAACATACCATTAATACAAAAAAAGTTATCGCCAAATGAAAATTGCCTTAAACGAAAAAATTAAAACGCAACCTCTGAATAACGTTACAAAGACGTAGTTAACGACGTGGTTGGGGGTAAGTAGTTTCATACCCTGTATAACAAATTACATAAATCTTTTCTAGGTGGTAACAAAATATTCAATCGAAGAACTCACTTCTGCTACTACAGAATAATCTATAGGAAATGTGGAGGATACTACTATGGACGAGTATATAACCCAAAAACACAGATTTGCTGTCACAAACGTGTACTTTCAAAGAGTAAATACAGATGTTGCGGTGGAAAACCTATTAGAAAAAGCATTTTCGGATGCTGCCATGGCAAAAGATATCATAGAAGAAGTTCCATCTGCTGTCACAAACGTGTATTTTCAAAGAGTAAATACAGATGTTGCGGTGGAAAACCTATTAGAAAAAGGTATTTCGGATGCTGCCATGGCAAAAAATATCATAGAAGAAGTTCCATCTGCTGTCACAAACGTATTTATCCAAAATATCTATTCAGCTGTTGTGGTGGAAAACCGATTTTAAGAAAGTATTACGGATGCTGTAAGGGAAGAAAATACTATCGAAGATCACATGCTTGCAGAAGAGGCAAAATTGTAAGGCGAGTGAAATACTATTACTATTGAAACACTATTGAAACAAACTTCTTAAAGCGAAATTATAAATTGTAAACCGGACCCAATGTGTAAAAACTTGTATTTGAACAAATTCTTGCCTATTGGGCATATGGTGATGGGAATATAAAAATTGAGCATTATTCACGGAGTATTTTTTTTAAATGTTTTAATTCGTTTGGGAAATAAAATAATACTTAAGCGTGAGAGGAAGATCAAGTGCGTTCCTGAGGTGAAATGAAGTCTTCATGATTTTGCAAAGTAAAATATCTCAATATAGGCATTAACCCTACCTCCGGCGGGCTACCACTGGTGTTCCAAATACTGTGTCTCATATGTCTCCAATTTTATTCGGCTACATTGATCTTTAGGGTCTGATTAACGCCTTTAGACTTTTTTATACCACCTTGTAAATGATCATAACGTGTCATATTTTCATATTCAAAAACTACGTTAAATTTAAAATTTAACGAGCTCCAGTTGCCCTTTGAATATATAGTCATTAGAAAAATTTAAATCTAAATTTCATCATGGCACTCTTTTATTAAAATGTGCATAGTTGTTTAAATATAACTGATATCACGCTCAAACTTTCTGTTTTTTCCTAACTTTCAATTGTTTTAAAATAATTTGCTCACCTTCGGCATTACGATAATTTCCAAGCTCGTCCCCAGCCACCGTCTGAGAAAAATTAAAAAAAGTCAAAAGGAGCTGGAGACGAGCTTGGATGATTTCCAAAAAATGATAGACCAAAAAAATTGGCCAAAATTTGCTTCTGATGCTTGTGACAAGTGTTTGTATCAAAACATTATACTCATACAAAAATGTTTTTTTTACCCAAGTTAAGCTACGACGCCATAAGTATGAAACAATAACGGATCTGCTAATTATTTCATGCTAAAATGTGGTTTATAGTATGAAGAAACTTTGGTGTACAAATATAATATAAAGGTAATATAGAATATAAGGTAAAAAGTCACCAAATTTGGGCTTAAAACGACAAGTGGATCAGAAGTTATAGGGAAATTTTGGGAGTTGTGCCCCTCCCCGGGGTAAATAGGGTAAAGATTGTTCGGAAACTAAAATTCAAGACTTATTTTGTCTAGATTGCAACTCTGAATTTTGATACGAATTTTACACCGTTGTAGTTCGGGAGAACAGTCTCTTGATATATTCAAAGTTTGTCTCATTTTCTCATTTGTCTCATTGTCTCATATAAAATACTGCTCTAAATGCATAGCATTTGCTATTTACAGAAGTTTATTGTAATTACTCTTTGAAATTCTCAGAATAGTTAAAAGTTATGTTTGACTACAAGAAATGGGGAAATTTTTATATTAAATGGGAGATTTTTCTCCATAATTTATTATATAAGTTATAACTTAAAACTTCAGGCCAACGTTTATAATTTAGTAACGGTTTAAAAACGGAAAAATTGTCTGTATATTTTTATACAGAAAGTAAGAAACTAGACCATGGAGCAAAGAATTTGGGCGATTTTTTTTAAAAAGTGAACGTTTATCAGTTAATTTTATGGAAAAATTGTTTTACAGAGAGTAACTATCACTTCCCAGCCGGCAAAAACCTGTTCAAAGTCAGCAAAATGACGTTAGAACAACGTTCAGAGAACGTTGTTCTAACGTTATTTTGTTGACTTTGAACAGGTTTTTGCCGGCCATGAAGGAATCGAATACCCCCGTATATAAACTGTAGTTAATGTCATCCACGAGGTGAAAAAATTCGCATCGAAAGCCAAAAGAAGGATTTCTTTCCAACTCGTCCTAACAACATCCAGAATAGGATACTAAATACATGGAGTGTATCGGTGTATTGGTTGGATCTGGAGCGCAGTACAGTACATCGTACAATAAATACTTAAATGTATAAAGAGCTGTAAAAATATGACAAGTACGACATCAGTAATTCTTGCTCCCATTACTGAAGTTGCGATGATTTACTAAACTTTGTTGGTTGATGGTGTTACCAAGGAAGTTTAAACATTTTAAACTTCCTTGGTGTTACATAAAACAGAAAAGGCATCAAATTCATTAACGCTATTAGCTTTAATTGCATAACGTTACAATGCCACAGCGCTACTGATGACTATACCAGACTAAAAAATAGTCGGTCTAAGTCGGAATTTACGGTACGGAGCTCTTTCCTTCCCACGTGTTTTTTCGCTTGGGTTTTCTCCCTCCCGTGCTCTCTTCTCCGGATTACCTACCGAGAGTCGTAAAGCTAGACTAAGCTATACTTGAATCGTTTTTATGTTGTACTTTGTAATATATTGTTAAAAAGTTTCATTTTTAATCAATTGTGATTATTTGAATAGCTATTATGTATTTGCTTCACCACTTAAAGCCTAAAAAAATTTCGTAAACATTTTACGAAACTTTTAGAACTAGAAACCTTATTTTTTGGTGCCAAAAATAAAAAAACTTTCAGTGCTGCACCTTTCGCTAGGTTTTTTATATAAATAAATTGCGTATTTGCAATCAGTGAAAAAACCCAAATTTTGTTGAGCAAAAGTTGTGCAACACTTGTTGTGCGATCTGTTGCTCAACTTAGATAAAACAGAATCTGATATTATTGTGCAACAGTTGTGCGCTTGTCGCGGAGACAGAAAAAAATCGACAAATCGATTGCACGACAAGATTTTTGTTGTGCGACAAAATATTTTGTCGTGCAACAAACTTTGTGTTACACAACACCCGCTTCCAATACATTGCACAACTGTTGCTCAACATAATTTCTTTATTGGAAACCAAGCTTTTCTAACAGACGTTTCTGCGGTAGAAATGAGAGCATCCGGTCAACGTTAGTTGAAATCTAAAGCGTAATATAATATTTTTTGCGGTTTATTTAGGCTAACTGTCCTGGTTTGGTAACCGATCTGTAAAATAATTATCGTTTCCAAAAAAATCGACCACATGGCCTGTAAAATGATATCCTATATATGTAACCCAATAATTAGTTTCAAATTAAATAGTATTAACTCTTGACCCCCTGAATATAAGGCAAACAAGCAGGTCAATGTATATTAATTGCTTGTATGCGAAGAGGGAGGAAAAGAACATAAAGAATGGAAAATAGTGACAAATAGTGAAATAGTGACATGGGAATGATAAATATTTCGAGATTAAATTTCATCAGTATCCGCATGAAGTTAGATCTTGTACCAAATTTCTACGATCAAATTCTTGCACGAACAACTGAATAGCTGATAGTAGTAGAAACAGCCCAGAAATGTTCCAAGGTATGTCCAACAATTCATTTTGTAACATGGAGGGAGTATTGGCCTTGGACAAGCTTTTTAAATATGCTATATAATTCTCATCTTACATTATGACATTTGTTGGAAGCTTTATAAATGTCAAGGTTGACATCTCAGCCGGAACAGAGTCAGCAAACTTACGTTAAAACAACGTTTTTTAACATTATTTTGCTGACTTTGAACAGGGTTTTGCCGGCTGGGAGGCGGAATAGCTAAATGAAGATATTCCATAGATAGGTACAACTTTAACTTGCAGTCCATGTAGTGTAAACCAAACTTTATTTACGACATGGTCAAACCATTCTAGAATGCCAACGAAAGACCATAACCAATGGCAAGAACTTGTTCAAAGTCCATAGTAAAGACGCTAGGTTTGAAAAGGCTATTTAAGCGTCTGTACTGTAGCCTGTTCCGCAGACCCGCTCCGCGGCAAAAAAAGTGCCGTAGTTTGCCGCGTTTTCTCGCCAGACGTCGAGTTTGTAGTACAGGCTACTGTACTGCGAAATTTGAAAAAGTTTTTACTACAAACTCGACGTCTGGTGAGAAAACGCTGCGAATTCCACAGCACTTTGGGGTGGGTCTGCGGAACAGGCTAGTTTTTACCCACTGGGGCGCGTTTTTGTTTTAAATGAAACCTAAACTTATTATCGCGTTTATCACATATTTTGATGAGGTCATGTTTTAGCATCATAGAGAAATTTCTATATAATGCCCGCTTACCGTACTATAGTCATAATATGCCGCGTTGTCAATATTTTTTCTTTCTTTATTCACAACTAAAAACGAAAATAAATGTATATTAAATTGAGTCAGTCTAGTAAGACGTAAGCTGGCACTCCCTATTCAGACATTTAAACTTTTTTGTAGAAGTACGTCGGGATTAACGAGTGAAATTATATCCGCTGTGCTGATTTCTGTTTCTTGTTGGACAGGAATACTATTGTTGCTGGTCATACCAAGATTCATAGGTCCTTCAACATGAATAAGTGAAATTGAATCTGAATTCGAAATCTGCCCCAACGTGCCCAGCCGGCAAAAACCTATTCAAAGTCAGCAAAATAAAGTTAGAACAACGTTCACAGAACGTTGTTTTAACGTTATTTTGCTGACCTTTAACATGTTTTTGCCGGCTGGGTGTCAGAATATCTATCGACATGCGATTAAAATTCTTGAAAACGCCCTGTTATTTCATATTGGTCACGCGATGGTAAGATTACACATATGATTTATTATATCGTGTATATAAATGAAAATATATACACCGGGTTCACAACCTCGTTCCCAGGGCTTCTTCTTTCTTGACGTTCGTCAAGAGAGAAGAAGCCCTGGGAACGAGGTTGCCGGGTTGAAGAAATATTATTACTGTATTATTTCTATTTTCACGAAGATTTTAAAATGATCGTTCCCGATGGGTACACGACGTCGAAACAACGTCGAAAAAACATAAAAAAACAAAGTCGTTTTTTAAACGTGTATTCCTTCAGGGTTGATTCATTACTCTTTTCAATAAGAGATCAAATATCTCAGACTATTAATCATTGAAAAATTATTTACGGCTTTTGGTAATACTTATTGTACTTTTGTAATTTGAGATATTTTGAGCATACCCTATAAGACGTCGAGTGCCTATCACTATATTGGGTGTTTGTATAAAGGTTTGCCGTGAAAACGAAAATAAGGCATTACATTGGTAGATATCGATGTGTGACGTCAATTTCTACCAATGGAATGTCTTCTTTTGGCTTTTCGCCTCGTGAAAATTAATCTTGACTACGAATAATTTTAAAGTTAATGCTATAATGCGTCCTTTATGTGACCAGATCCAAATACGGTTAAAAGTAACTTATGACAATACACCATCTATTTGAAGAAATCCTGTCAGTCTTTCAAGCGACCGCCACTAAACGTTAAACTGTAAGCATACTACGTTTGTTGTACCATTTCTATATTATCTAAAATTTCAGACCAAAAAAAGTAACAACGAAATTTGAGCTAAGTTTTATCATTTAGGTCCAAAAATTCACTTTTACAAGCACCTTGATTACGTGTTAAATAAAGTTTGTCGGTAAAACCTTGTTCAAAATCCGTTGTAAAGACGTCAGAACGTTTTCAACGTTGTCCTAGCGTCTTTATTGACTTTGAACAAGTTTTTGCTCTCTGCATTTACAAGCTTCTCTATTTTTACTTATCGAGTCATTGCAGCTAATCCAACCCATCTTTAAGTGGTCGTCGTATTGGCTAGCTCCCAACTTCTTGCGGTTATTTAGTATGAAAGAAATGTTTTCTTAAAAACAAACAAACAAAAAATAATAAATCATGTTATGTCAAGAAAAAATGTAGCTACAGTGAAAAGAACTGGAACGAACATGCATTGGATTGTTCGTACCGTTGAAATAACCACGTGCCGGTACCTCACGCTTAGACCAAAGAACACTTCATAGCTTATTTTTCTAACATATTGTCTAGGGTAGACCAATCCATCATTTCATACATCAATGTCTTCGAATGTTGGATGAAATGCCGGAATCATTTAAAACCTGCCAGCACGAGACGTCTTATCAACGTCGATAAGACGTCTTTTTGACGTTGATAAGACGTCGCGTGCCCACTGGGAAAGCGTTCAGAATCTGTGTTGGATGAAAAAGAAAGACGAAAAAAATGTTGGATGAAATTTATTTCCATCCAATATTTTATACTGTCATCCAACACAATTTGGACGTTGACTTGAACAAAAATTCCTAAAGATTTCGTCTAACATGTCACCCAACATAAAAAAAAAACATTCGACTTTGTCCTTACTTATTATGTCTGACAGAAAACTTGACAGTCCCATTTAACCGTTAACAGAAGTTTTATAAGCCTAATGTTTGTTTTTATTTATACGTACTTCATGACGACTGAACGACAAGCGTGATTTAATAAATAAACATTGATGATGTCAAAAATTATTTTAAGTAGAAAATATTTGCTCATATCAAATTCTGATGATTTTTCTGTTTAAATTATGTGTCTGACGAAATTATGACTAATTATTACGGTTCTCTTATTTCTTTTTATTCTTCTTAATTTTTAAGTAATTTTCAGTTCTAATGGGTAGTCAGTTTCTTGAGCACGAGTGAAATATTAATCAGTACATATACAACCCAACTATAATAGAATATGCTTGAATATACCCTAGTCTAGTAGCTACTGTTGGTCTCACATTATCAATACCAACCTCGTTCCCAGGGCTTCTTGCCTTTTCAAACACAAGAAGCCCTGGGAACGAGGTTGTATTAGCACTGCAATTGTTCATGAGACCTTTTGTACATAATAAATAGCTTTATTGTGTTGATTTTCACACCTGTTTCACTAGTGTCAATTTTATCGAATTTGAAAAGTTTCGAACTCTGAGTTCAGTATTGCATTGGAGGTTTCTTCATTTTTGGGCATACGTTAACGGCATTAATATTCGCGGATTGCGTGGTCTGTTGGTTTAATCTGCGAATATAAGTGTTCTCGAAAAAAATATTTTATGAGCTCGACCGCGAGTTCGTGTCCATGAAAAGTCCTTATAAGCGAAAAATCGAAGTTTGTAAATAATATATTATTTGGTTTATTGATCCCATATATCTATGTTGATCCGAATAGACAAGTTTCCGCAAAGTCTCAACTGTGAAAATAAACGTTCGCAAAATGCACTTTGTTAAACCCGCAAAAAGGTAGCTTGAGTCCCAGTCTTAATTACTACTCATTACATACTGATCTATCTGTTAAAAAAATTGGGGATAGAAATAAAGCACGTGAAATTGGGATGGTCCATCCTGTGTACACACACACTCACACGCAAAAAAGACATATTCAACCACTTCCATTCCTTCTACTCCTTCAAAGAACAAAGGAATTCATAAAAACGCCTATTGCGTAAGCTTCCGTAAGAACCTACCCATCCACCCCAATCCTCACTTGACCACATATAAAATCTGGGAAAGAACGAAGAGGAAAATCCGGTCATTTGATTGGTTTATTTATACAAAATAAACCAATCAACTGCAACAACTCGTTGACTGAACACAGTGTATAGATATTATCATAATATCCTTGCATAAACCAACTAAGGAAGAAACATTAAAAACACATCAAAGAACATAAATAAAACAGATATTCCACCCCTTAACCAAAATATTACTTATAAACAATATCCCAGTGGCCAAAACTTGTTCAAAGTCCGCAGTAAAGACGTTTTCAACGTTGTTCTAGCGCTTTTGCTGCGGACTATGAACAAGTTTTCGCCAACTAAACCTTTGCAGATCATGTAGCTACTGTATTTTTAGTCGTCCTCGTTTTTTAGTCACGATTATCAAATTTGTATAAGTGCGAGCTGCATTTAAACTATATACGAACATGACGGACAGTCCGGCTAAGTGGGCGCACCATGTATACATTATCATCGTCTAATTATCATCGTGTGACCACTCCATATTAGTAGATGTTACACTACGTGTTATCATCGTGTGACCGACCACTCCATATTAGTACATGTTACACCACATGTTATCATTACTATTGCATTACTGTTTTCAAAAAACAAACATTTTAAAAAAATTTAAATTTTAAAACAAACTCCTCTTTCCAGTTAAATCTATGTCACATGTACGAAATCGGTTTAGAATGAAAGGAACGCTTACCCTATAATTATAAAAGTTAAATAAATTTCTAAAGAATGTACTTTGAACTGTTTTATGAATTGAAAATCTCGGTTATTCTCTTCCTTAAGAAAATATTCGATTTGAAGTAATTAACTTTATGTATAACCTTTTTATATTTTGTATAGGGTTTTCAATATTTATACACTCTATCGTATGTCGCAGAGACAGCTTAATACAAACAGAAATATGCGATTTTTAGCATATAATTAAATAAAGACTGACAGAAAATGATGGAGTTTGCTCTAACAAAACAAACCCTGTTCCACTATAAGGTTGAACGAATGTAGTCTTAGTTATAAAACATATCTTGCGCATTAGGCTTCACTTTCAAAGACAGCATGTTAATATTTATTCTTTTTAAACTTTTAGTTTGACATAGAAATCATATGGTGTTATAGCCATGTACTCAGTGTTAACTTATACATTGCAATGACCACTACAGTGATGACAAATTATACAGAAAGTGAAAACACATACAATACTCCACAAGAGTTATTCTCATCATTCAAAATACCAGAATTATCATCATCTAGTAAAATCAGCGAAGAAACGAATATAGAAACTTCAACACAAACGCCACACACGAGTATGACAATAACAACAAACGAAACACCCAGATTGAATTATCTAACTGCAGGACTGACTTCTCCACTTCGACCATCAACAAAAGCAATAACATTGCAACATGCACCAAATCAATACTTACAACAAGGTAACTATTATTCATATCCAAGTTATTCTGCTTATACTGGTCTGTCAAATCGACCAAATAATAACGCTTTCCCATCTCATGCTATTAAACACAATGTATATGGATTAAAACAGAAGAAAACTATTGAAACAGGAACAGAATTATCAAAAGAAAAATCTTTCTCGATAATCCAAAAACAAATGGCTGAAAATCAGATTCCATTATGTCTTGTACAGGATGCAAATGGACAATTACATCAACTGGTTTATACAGTACCGTTACAGATGTACGACCATTATGTAAATACAGCTAATCCTAAAGTAAACAAACAAACAAAACTTAACACGAAATGCCAAAAAATTGATACAATCAGCTCAAAACATGCATCAGTTAATCTGATTGGTTCAAAAGGCACACCAGACAATCCGATTGGCTCAAAAAACACCCAGTCGGTTAACACGACTGAAGAAATTGCTGATGACACAGAAAGCAGTGTAAACGAACAAAATGTTTTAAAGAAAGTTGAAAATGTTATAATTCTCGATGATCCAACTGATTTCTCCACTACACTAGCACCTGCCGATTCGACAACGATGTCTCCTAAAACAATAAGCACGCCAGAAGACGTCAAACCAGTCCGCAAAAATACCATCAAAAATATATCAAATGCTATCATTAAAGCAGAACAGTTAACCAATAGCGAAACAAAGTATCAAATGAAAAAGAGTGGTTGCATTCAGGAGAAGCTGATTGGTCCATATTTACAAGATACATTTACAGTAAACTGCATAGAAAGTAAAGAAACACAACAAATAGGAACAATAAACAATAGAATACAACATAATAATACTAGTGAAATAAACAATGAAAAACCATGCATTGACATACTAAGCAAAAATGAGCAAGGTGAATATAGTAACCATAACAACGAAATAACAACAACCAAAAAGACGACAATATCGACAGATATCGAATTAGAGACGCAAAATATATCCGACACTGATATTAAACAGAATACATGTTCCAGGGTAGACGACAGAAATACTAATTTAAACGAAAGTGAGAGTAATACATTATTAGACCAATCAAATTCTAGGACAACTCCATTAGACCAATCAATTTCCAGGACAACTCCATTAAACCAATCAGATTCTAGGACAATTCCTTTAGAAGACTTTGCAAATTTATCGAGTATTGATCACATCTTATTCTCACAGAATAAAGACCTCATACCAAAATCAGATGTTGAAGCTTTATTAAAATCATTAAAAAGAAAACTCGAAACAACGGAAACGAGTATCAATTTAAAACAACGTAAAACATCAGAATCGATCAATTTCTATGATGAAACATTTGACACGTCACCACCTAGTATATACTCAGATGATGATAATCTTTTTCAATCGCGCGATACCAGAAGTTTAAGTGTTGACTCTGCACTTAGCTATAGTCAACAGAGCAGTGTATCTAGTTTACAATCCGAACACAGCTCGTTTAATACACCAAGTTTTGATGAAATCGTAAATGGTGAAAGCGAGATCGATTTTGAACGCGGAATTCTTGAAGATACTTTATTCAATTATGATCAACAAAATATAAAATTAGACTTTTCAACCCAAAAAAATAATAGTAAAAACAAAAACGTAGATTTCAATTTTTTAGAAACTCTACGTGAAAATTTTGACGCAGACAATTTATTTAGTTCCACATCGATTGTCAAATCAATGAGACCATGCAAACAAAAGGTTGTAAAAGAAAAAATTAAAACAACTTGCTCAATGTACTCTGATCAAGTTAGTTTTCCGATAGGACAGCAAGCGACAGATATGGATTTATTTGATCACTTATGGAGTGAATTGGATACCCTATAAAAACATCTAGTTAGAAGATAAGCATGCATATCGGACATTCCTGTGGGTGAGTGTTTTTGGGTATAGTTTTTAGCTTCAAACTTGAACTATACTCACCCACAGGCGATGCCCGACAATTCAAGCTTGTAAAGTTGATTTTCATTAGGGGAGAACTTCAAAAGTCAAAAGAAGACATGCTATTGGTGGAAATTGACCTCACATGATAGGTGACGTCAATTTCTACTAATAAGATGTCTTCATTCGATTTTTGCATGAAAGATTTCGTGTAATATAAGTCAATCTTAAGTAACATAGCTAATTGCCCAGCCGGCAAAAACCTGTTCAAAGTCAGCAAAATAACGTTAGAACAACGTTCACAGAACGTTGTTCTAACGT
>JAULBZ010003371.1:4109-16568 GCA_032360805.1 Neoturris breviconis
GATTAAAGAAAACTGAGACTTTTTGTTATTTTGGGCGTCCTCTTGACAAGTGAGCAATAAGATGAACTAATTTCATAGTCGTAATATATCTATAAATGGGAAATATTAAGTGATTAGTCAGCAAAAATTATTTACACATGAATCATAATCTTAGCGATGAAATATTTGCGAAACTTAGTAATCAATATGTTTTATTTACGTAAATAAAAATTAGTTGAAATAGACAAGAGAACTTCCTTTCTAAATTTGTTATTGTTTTTGATTATTTACTTATTTATTTAATCTGATGTAAGAGACATGTCAACAATCTTTAAAATTGATTGGTTTATACGTTTGAAAACATCAATCATTCGTCAGATGGCAAAAATTTGTTCAAAGTCCGTAGTAAAGACGCTAGAACAACGTTAAAAACGTCGTTCAAGAGTCTTTACTGCGAATTTCGGCATGTTTTTTGTGCAAGAACATACTCGATACACTTCCCCCATAAATATACTATAAACCCAGTGAGCTTGTTCAAACGTTGTCAACGTTGTTCTAGCATCTTGACTGCAAGTTTTGCGCACTGGTTACAGACATTGAACGACGTTGTTCTAAGGTCTTTACTGCTTATTTTGAACAAGTTTTTGTCCACTGGGAAGGAACTCTGAAGGATCTTTTTTTCTGTGATTATAATCGCGCTCCTACTCTATCAAGTTATTCATTGACATAAATATAAATATATTGTATGTCGAAAATAAGGATTCAGCAAACAAGGGAAAACGGTGCACGAAAAGGAAGGTATTGCATTGCATCAACTTCCAATCTCTTGGAAGAACTATGAGTGTCTCTCCTGTAGACCTACGACGTCGTTTAGACTTTCGTCGTTGATACGATGATTGAATTAGCTATTCCTATAGGGGCATATTTCTCTGGGTAATATACTTATTCACAAATGCATGAATTCGAGGCATTGGCTGTTCAAAGTAGATACTTTGTTACAATGTAATAACTTCCTATTCCTATTATTGCATTGTAACAAAGTATCTACTTTGAACATCCAACGCCTTGTGTTGTCCAATGCATTGTTTGTGAATATAGGTCTATCAAGACAAATATTTACAGTCTTAAATACCTGCATATAACATACAGGTATATCAGATTAGACTGGAGGAATACAAGTCCACATATTCATTCGATATTCGACACGTTCCTACATAACGCACATATAAACATATATATGGAAATGACGCTCTTATCTCATTGGGCAAAGACTTGTTCAAACTTCACAGTAAAGACGCTTGAACAACGTTTTCATTATTATTCTAGCGACCCTACGTAAGACAGGTCTTTGCCCACTGGGTCTAATCAACGATGAAATGACGTTTATTGACATCTTTTTGACATCATGTGCACCCTGGGCGTTCCATAACCCATAGAACATTGACAATAACATTAACATCGACAATAACATCGACAATAGAACATCGACAATAATATTAACGATGTAAAACTTTTGAAAAATCAATAAACCCACTCGTATCCGAGAGATGGAAGAGATACAATACCTAAGGAAGATTATGTCTCAATTATGTCTCAAAAACATCATTTGTATGGAGGAGAGTGCTGAGTCAAAGAGCTTGCAATTGATTGGTTTCTTCGTACTGATTGCAAGTTCGTTGACCTAATACTAATCTTTGTTAGAAAGTATCAAACTAATATTAAAATCGTTCTTTTTGGAATTTATGTTTACTTGCGGGTACCAAGAGTATTTCCCACATCAAGCTCGAATGTAAATGTCTTCTCACACGTTTTATAACGAGAGGAAATTGTTGTCTAATGCAAGCATATATCTTTTAATGCTATACTTTCTTAAGGTTACTGTATTGCCTTGTTCGAAGTCTTTCTTGCAGGCTCACGGCGTTGGATCAACGTCGTTGTTTCGACATTGATCGGAAGCCGTGTGAGCACAGAGTTTCATGATATTTCATCAACAAAAAAACAGTCTACCAGTCTACTAATTAAGGCGCATTTTTTTAATCAGTAGCCAACCCTTACACATTGTTAATTATAGCCATGGCATCATCTGGTCAGATGAGCTGTGATCTCAGTAGATAAACACGACACTAGATCAAATAGACGTCAAATAGACGTCAAAATCCGATGTCAGTTCCTTGCAGAGGTTGGCCTACGACATGGAATCAATGCCCTCGCATGGTTTTAACTACGCCTGATCACGACGAACTTCTATAGTAGTTTGTGTAATGATGTTTTAAGGGAGAAACATAAGAAATAATTAAAATCAGGGCCTCTCTCCGTTGACATTATTGTCAGTAGTTAGCGGTTGCACAAACGTTGTGCATGACAATATCTTTCAATACCTAAAGTTACTTAATTACAAACACAAAAATCTGAATGCCAAAAATTTTCTTGAGGACCGGGGGCACCCACTGTGGATGTGAAGAAACCAGTAACACCGTCAAAATATGCTATCCAAATTGGGCAAAAACTTGTTTAAAGTCCGGAGTAAAGACGCTAGAAAAACGTCGTCAACGTTGTTCTAGCGCATTTCCTGCGGACTTTGAACAAGTTTTTGGCCATTGGGATACAAATACAATTTTCAAGCAAGATGAAATACATGTTTACCTTGTTTTAATTTTGATGTTGTTTTCTGTTGTGTGTGTACTGTATCTTCATCAAATGTTGTTGCTCTCACATGTTGTTGTTGTTGTTGGTTATGATGATGGGGTTGTTGTTGTTGATGTTGCTGAGTTAAACTCGATGATGATATTTGCTCCAAAGCTTTGTCTGCCATGTTGAAATGTTAACCTCCTGGGTCGAGGATGTTTGAGATTAGCTTAAGATTTAAATGTTATGTATTTAAGAGAGATACAATTTAATAACAAGTGACTGTGAGAGAAAACGTAAAGAAAAGAAAGAAAAGAAGAGAAAGAGAGAAGGGAGAGAAAGAAGATGATTGTTATTATTATTATTATTATTTCGAAAATGAAGAGAAAGACAACTTTTCAAATCTTGATTGGTATAATATAACTATATTTTGGCGACACTTTTGTTTTAAAACTTCTAAAAATTATACACACGGGAATTTATAAAAAGAATAAAAATAATAGCTTGAATAATAATTTTATGTAAATAATAACCAATAAAAATTGTACGTTTGACCTTTACTTGAATTTCATTGGTTAAAATCTTTGAAATACTTCATTTCAATTGGTTAATATTTACAGAATATCGATTGGCGACACATGCTTACATGGATGAAATCCGTGATACATATCTTTGACATTAAACTATTTAGAAAATTTTGAATTTTACCTATTTCGTTAAACTTAACCTCTGGGACCGCCACCTACTGTGTATAGCGTCTTTAAAAAGCGGGAAAAATAAAAGAGCAGACAATAATAAAAAGATTGCGCTAAAATTAGAATAATATAATAGACTATTGTTTTCAATCGTGCATCCAATTTTGATGTGAATATAATGACAAAATTGAAACTGCGCAGAAGGGTGTTAAGTCCACGAGCTTGTAATTGATTGGTTTCTTCGGTACAAAGAAACCAATCCATTTCCAGATCGCTGACTCACTACTGATCTCTCTAAATCATTTTGAGACAGTCTTTCACGCAGTCAGTAAAACATCAATCAGATTATTTCGAGGTTGTGTAACCGCTGTCGCAGGTGTACACCATGATAACTGCAACGTCATCATAATCTCAAATCATCATGGCTTTCTTGATAAAGTGGCGTTTGATTTGATGTACTCATAGGATAAGAGTGCTTTATCAAAAAGCTTGCAATTGATTGGTTTTCTGGCACAAATAAATCAATCAAAATGCAAGAACGTTGATATCGTACTTTTATCTGCGGATAATAAGTTAACTCTGATTTACCCGGTATTTCGGTCAAATATGTTACCCAGGAAGGGTGTCTAAATATCCCCCTATCTAATCTCTGAACTATAAATTACTCTAGGCAAGAAACTTGTCACGATTATATAGTCCAAAACGATTAAAGAATATATGTATTATAAAAATGATGACAGTAATTTTCCTATTACGTCATCAGAGTGTTAAATTTTTCAGGTTTTTTTAAAAAATACCGTGGTCCATTTAAAAGTGCGTAATAAAATTTCGAAAAATGATTTAAAAGTTCTGTCGATGGATTTTGGGAGCTAAAATGTCTCTGAAAATGTTTAAAAAGATTAGTAGGACCATATCTATAAGTGTTTTGGAGAAAACTTGCATAAAATTTCAATTTCTTCAATATGTTTGGAGAAATTGACGTGGCAACGCAACCTCGTTTCCAGGGCTTCTTGCCTTTTCGAACATGAAAGAGTCCTGGAAACGAGGGTAGTGGCAACGCACAAAACCTTTTACGATGTGTGCCTAATGGAACGCAACCTTAGATACTAGTCAGCATAGTCAGTTTTCAATTCAAGCTTATTCAGTGTTTTACATAGAAGTATCCAATTTTTACTTTTTTTATAGTTTTTCGTAGGAAATAGTAGGAAATTATGACCAATACCTGAGGAACCAATTACACAATTAAATAATAGCTCTGAAATTTGGCCTACTCGTGTATAATTAGGAGATTGACGATGAAATTTGGCCAGTTACTTTAAGCGAAATAAATGGGAGGGAGAAAGAAGTGAATCAGAAAAATCAGTAAAGAAAATGGTGTATGACGCTATACCTGCCTGTGTGACGTCATAATGTCCCGCAGATTGCTTGGTCTTCAAAATATACATTCTGGTAAATTTTATTCTTAATACGATACCTGGCATAACACTTCCTTGCACTTATATTTTTTGAACACAAACAATTCCCAACACATCCCGTACCCAAATACCCAATCACAATACAAAAACAATGACAAAACTGTTCTTTTTTCTGCGTACACACGCTTCCTGTACACTTTTTTTTAAAAGAAACAGTAAATTTTGATTGAAGCTGAGGAGTTCTTAAACTTTTGCTAATTTAAGGAGTTTCTTATTGCTTTCTTATTTGCAAACTCATAAGTTCTACTGTTTATTGAAATATACACTACTATATCAAATGTTGGTAATTTTGAATAACTTATACTAGTTTGTGAATATAACAAATATTGTGAGATCTTGTACAATTGAAGTGTTGCTTAAAGTCGCATAATCACCCTATTTTGTCAAAATTCTAAAATCAAGTTCACTATTGGCAATTGCTATCACACCCTGAAAATTTCAGCACTTATAAATAACAGGAAGTGGGTTAAATAAGCAATTGTTTTTATCAAAACTACAACTTTGTGTAATCATGCAGGAAAGTGATAATGTTTAATCACTTGTATGTCCACTAATAGTTGTCTTTAAGGAATGAAATTTTCAGAATGTGTTAGTGACATTACAAGCTTTCATGTTATTTATTTGAAATTTTGACCAAAATAGAGTGATTATGTTACTGTCATGTCTATGAAGGTTGTTCCTATCTCTAAATGATATGACAGAAAATAAGTAGATCTCAGCTTAGAAATTTCTTTCTTATTTTTCTGGATATTCCGAGCCTTGGTTTCTTATAAAAAACTTTCTTATAAAAAGAGTACCCCAAAAAGTTGATCCGTGGTCCAACCACAATTATCACACATACAAAATTACACACATACAAATTTATCCACGGTCCAACCACGATTATCACACATACAAAATTATCACACATACAAAATTACACACATACAAAATTATCCACGGTCCAACCACAATATCACACATACAAAACGGGAAAAATTGGAACAACGCCTATTTATTAAACAAATTAGAATGCACAATTAACAAAGTATCATACTGGGGAAGGTTAATTATTAGTTAACTTTCCAATCATATTGCTAGAATCCTGGAAAAATGCTGTAGACAAAGTGAAATTTTTGCAAAAGGTTGAAATTTCAACTTAGAGAAAAAGTCTATAATTTTGATTAGCAAAACGAATGGTACGAGAATTCGAATTTGTTCCAAAAGCCTGGCTACTAGGCTGCTGTGAACAATAAAATTCGCCGAGTTTGCAAAAAGTCTTAAGTCTACTTGATAAATCTCTGAGATAAATCTCCAAGGACTTCTCGTGGTTACTTTATTTCCAGGATTATAGATGATTAACAATCTTCCAATCAACCTTTCCTCTCGAAGTAAGAGAACAAAATTGAATGTTTGTCAGATCGCTACTAACACCCAGTGGGCACTCAACATCAGAACAAAGACGAAATGACGTCACAACGTTGTTCCGACGTTGTTCCGACGTCGTATGCCGGCAGAAACAATGACCATACAATGATTCAAGGATTCATAAGAATAATCAGAATTAAGTGTTAATCGATTTAACAACTAAAGGATTGTCTAAAAAAAGAAATATAGAGAATATGAGTCAACGATCCCGCAATGGATTGGTTTCATCGTACAGATTATCCCATCAGTTCTTCGTACCGAATAAACCAATCCATTGCATGCTCGTTTACATAACACCCTCCTTCTGTATAGTTTCTTAAAATATACTTAAGAAGTTGATTAAACTACACGTCAACATCATGTGTCCATGACGTAGCTACTCACTTGTCAACTATATCATCCCAATATATACAATACGTCGAAACTAACGTCGTTAAAAAACGTCGTTAAGTGTTTCAACATCTCGCGCTGTATATTACCGTCTGTGTGCTACAAAGTTTATAATTAATTTTCTATTTTTGAAACATCGATTTTATTTCTATTTATTATTATCTTTAATATTTTTGTTAAACTATAATAGCTGTATCTCTTATAATTTATGTGTATTTTAAATTATAATTTATGTGCATTATAAATTAAATAATTAAGAAATTTCATATAAATATACTAATTAATTCAATCAATATTTATAATTAAATAAATCATTAAAATAAATAAATAAATATATAAAGTAAAAACAGTTCGAATAAATACCATACTTTCTCATTACGTCATGTAATTTTACAAACACTTTCTTTTGTTTCTCGTGTATCACTTACCCTGCTTGCAAACGATGTCGAAACGACGTCAAAACGACGACGTCATTTTAACATTGTCCGACGTCGTGTATCCACTGAGTACTCGAGAGATATTCCAAAATTGACCAAAAAGAGGGTGCAAAAACTTGTTCAAAGTCCGCAGTATAGACGCTAGAATAACGTCAAACGACGATGCTCTAGCGTCTTAACTGCTGACTTTGAACAAGTTTTTGCCCACTGGCTTATTCAAGAAAGAAGCTTACCGTATTACTTCCAATAAACGCCAGGAGCGTCTATTTAATTTTCGAGATATATAGGGAGGCGTTTATCGAGGGAGGCGTCTATTCGAAGGAGGTGTTTATTTCAAAATTTGGAAATTTGATCAATATATATTTTCTTTCAGTAATGTCATCGCAAACTACAAACATTTACACATCAATAAAATCGTCATTATCGTCACTTTTATCCTGAGCCCAGTGATTAGTCGCGTCAACGTCTGAAACCGTTAGGGACTATCTCAAAATTTTGCTCTAAAACCAACTTTTTGGCAAGGTTAAATCAACTAAAATTGATAAATTTCAACAAAAAATGAATCTGTGCAGAAGTGCGTTAGGTCAACGAACTGGCAATAAATTGGTACGAAGAAACCAATCAATTACAAGATCGTTGACTCAGTACTTTCCTCTGTAGATTTTATTTTTGAAATGGCCATATTATGTCTTCATATAGATTTAATAGGTGGATACAACCTCGATCCCAGCGCTTCTTCTCTCTTTTTTAGACGTCAAGAGAGAAGAAGCCCTGGGATCTAGGTTGAGGTGAACGATATTATTTTGTCAACATTTGCTTAACATTTATTCAAAGGAAACTGTCCTTAAATTAATTAATGTTAAAAGGGGAGGTGTCAATTTGAGGGGGTGCTTATAACAAAGTCCCTAAGAAAAAGGCGTCTATTCGAGCGACGCCTTTACTTGAGAGAGGGCGGTTATTCGAAATAAAACGGTATTGCAAATATGCGAAAATGAAGAGAAACTTTTTTTTTATATAATCATTATTTTCCAAACTCGTTCCCAGCGCTTCTTGTCTCTTTGATTTTTTTCTCGACTCGAGAAAAAAACAAAAAGATGAGAAGCGCTGGGAACGAGTTTTGTTATTTTCTTAAAAAATGTGGTGCCTCCTCATCGATTTCTGTGCTGGCAAACGGATTACATGTTTCAAGTTGCTATCTAAGTTTCAGGGGGCGTGGGCGCTTATTAAAGAACATCCACTTTCATAGGGGTTAGGATAGGTACTCATCAAAGGAGGCGGTTATTACGGAATATCTACCTATATTGGTGGGGGTGTTCGTATTCAAGGGAACCGCTTACTCAAGGATTCAAGTGGGGCGTTTATTCAAGAAAATGAGACATACGATGAGAAGGAGAACAGCTAACGCTCTCCTTCTTTGTTAATCAAAGTTTCAACTACTAACTACTAAACAACTTTAAATTTTACCCAATTTAACAGAAATAAATAGATTTTCTCACAAAATAATGAAAACGAGGCGTTGGTTGTCCAAAGTAGAACTTGTTGCAATGCAATAACTTAATAGCAATAAGTTATTGAATTTCAACAAGCTCTACTTTGAGCAGACTCGTTTTCATTATTTGGAAAAAGGTTCATCGGCAGGGACCCCCTGAATTTTTAAATTTTGCTGTGAAAGTAACGTAACAAAAATTATTATTCAGGAGGTTATTTTCTGACATACTTTAAAAATCTGCATCCATACTGTTGTGATTTTTTGCCCCCTGACTCTTCTAATACCTTTCCATGAATTAACAAATTTCAGGGGGTACCCCACCATAAGATAACAAGAAATTGAAATCCCCTGAACGAAGTGTTATCAAGATAAAACAAAGAAGTACTCTTGTGAAGTACTGGGTGGCACATTGAATTTATCATCCAATCACTGCAATGCAATACAATAGAAAATACAACCTCATTCTCAGGACTCTTAATATTTTGCGAGCTAAAACAGGGTAAGATACATTATAGGAGACAAAGTTGTCAAAGTCTCACGTTTTGTCAATTACGATGATTCAGCTTACCTCTATGTGAGAAAACCTTGAGAAAACAAAAGCTTAAATAACGAATTTTAATACACCTACAATGGGAGCCTATTGGTCAGTTACCTACAATACAGGGAACCTATTGGTCAAGCAGCCTTGGCGTAATTATATTTTGATCACTTGTTAAAGATTAGTCACAGTATGTCTATCCATTAATAAGGTTACCTATGGTAGGCTTTTACGACGACAACCTCATTCCTAGAGGGTCCTTATTTTTTGAAAAATTACAAGAATCGGAGTTCTTTTCATCTCTTCCGTTAAGAAGGCAAAGCGCCTTGATCTTAACGATCGAGCATTCAATTCATTTAATGCATTTATTTGAGCACCTAACGAAGAAACCAACCCGTTGCAAGTTCTCTGACTCAAAAACTTGTTCAAAGTCCGCTGTAAAGACGCAAAAATAACGTTGAAGCAATTGTTTCATCATCTTTACTGCGGATTTTGAACAAGTTTTTGCCCACTATAATAGGAATACACAATCCAAATACGAAAGTATCTCGTGCGATATTCGGGGCGGCATTCGGGGTTGCATTTAGGGTGGCATTTAGGGCGGCATTCTGTAGTCTTTGTATATTTCAATGTGCAGCCACGACGTACCCACTGAGATGAAGTGTCAAACCATTAAGCTAAGCAAATATTTTCAACTTTTCACTTAACATTTCAACACTTACCCCACATTTATGTCTTACTAAAGTGTTGTTTCTAACACGTATGTAATATAACTTCGTACCCAGGACTTAAGTATTTCTTAGTTGCAGAGGAGAAATAGTATGTGAACGGGTTTATGTACCATGTATGAAATCAGTTTGCGATGGTACCTATATGATTTGGTTGCACAAATATTGATTGGAATAGTTGTATTGAATATTTTGTAGAGGAGTTTATGCCAAAACCAGGAGGCTGTTAGAGAGCGAGTTTTGATGAATATTGGAACAAGAATTGCTTGCTGAAGGATACCAGCAAATGATAAAGCAAAGCATGTCTCATAATTTTAAAAACACTAATCATTATCATAATTTTAGTAAATAAAACATACACAACCAATCATATTCTCAAATGTTTACCATGTGACCTAATACTTGCCAGGGCTTTCTTTTTCTCCCGTTCTCACAAATTTAGACGTCAAGAGAGAAGAAGCCCTGGTATCGAGGTTGGAATATTGGCGTATTCTTGATGATGAGCCAATGAAATTCGTAGATATGACACATTTTTTCGTGAATATATTTTCTCAAAAAAAATCTGAAATTAGAATTTGAATGAGTCATTTGTTCTATAGATAGCTGATAATCAGCACTGATTCCCAACTTGTTCAAAGTCCGCAGTAAAGACGCTAGAACAACTTCATTCGACGTCTTTACTGCTGACTTTGAACAAGCTTTTGTCCACAAGGATTTTGTTTTCTACAAAATAAAATAACGATCTATTTATTATATACCAAATAAATTTGACTCAACATAAATTTGACTCGATAATACCAGTCAACAAATGATAAGAGCAATATCTAAATAAATGGGATGAATTTAATTAACGCCCAAGGCGTTAATTAGATCATTACGGTAATAACAAAAGAAATATATAAAATAATGGTTTACGAGATGGAAGGATACACGAAATCACCCTATATAAACATTTTCAAAAAAAAAAAATACAATCAATTACCTTCTTGTTGGCAAACACACCTTTCTCCCTCATGTACAAGATATCTTCAAACTATCATAAAAAACCCAAAATCAAGCCCTGGGCTTATATAGGCGCGTAAGACTTTTTTGTTGGGCTTAATTTTTGGGGTCCTATACATGGAAGGGATTTTGTGTGACAAAAGTGAAAGCACGATCTAAAAACATTTTTATTTGGAAGGAGGAAGGATAACACTCCTAGGTAATAGGTTTTAGGGTTTTAGGTACCAAAAATGTTGAGTCCCTAAATATTTCCATTAGTTATGTGAAAAATGGGTCTACCATCTTGAGACCACCTTGGCACACGAAATATGAGACACCAACGCTACCAATATTGCAGTGAGACGCCAACGCTGCCAATATTGCCTCTAAGTGAAAAAGATTGATATGCTTTATAACAAAATATGTATGTTAATATTCAAACTGCTTCGTTTTTGATGAAAATTGAGACATGACCAATTTTGATAGTGCTGATTCCGAATCTGGTATCCATTATTTCAAAATTCAAAACCCAGTTGGCAAAAACTTGCTCAACGCCCGGAGTACAGCTTGAAGGATCTTGAAAGGGCGGTACGGCGTGTAAACCGCGAATAATTTTACGGATAGCTATGTATTGTTCTTATATGTAAGTTGTGAACAGACTTCTCTGAAATTGTACCGTACATGAGCGTACATGAGCGTACCGTACATGGGCGCCTATACCTTAAATGTTATATAGCAAGACGGGGAATGAATATGTATTTAATTCTGAAGATTTCCGCTCACTTACTAAAATTGTTTCAAATTATTCGCTTATTTTAGGAAACTGAGGTAATGTCGTGCAAAATAGAAAAAAAGAACCTATTTCCTCTATTAAACGTACACCCTCTTTAAACGCGCCCTCTAATAAACGCTCCTTCAAAGTGGAAAAATTTATAAACTCCCCCTCTAATAAACGACCTCTTCCAATAAAGCCAAAAAAGTACATAAATACTATTATATTGTAAGTCAATTAATAAAACACTCTCGTCCCCTCATAGTATAGCGCAACTGTTTCTTTGGACTGCTTTTCAACGCAACATTATTAATAGTATTTAGGAATACTTTTATAATATGATTATTAAATGGTCATTTACTTATAATTTCCAAATCCCAACCACCTGTTCTTATCCCAACACCACCCACCGGCTTGTTGGTTTTTAATAACCCCCCCCCCCCCCACCCCCCCTCTTCCTGAGTATTCTACCCTCCCTCGCCTATCATACGGTACTCGAGAGTAGGCGAAAAATTTGCTGTGAAAGTCAAAAGTAGACTGAGGTTGTACGTTTCTTAGAGGAATGTCCCCGCTATTATATAAAATCGGGGATAATCGGGAAATAGGAACTTAAAAAGACGTACGGGGATTTCACCTCCGTACTTATCGCGCATAGTTCACACTCATCTATCTTGCTTTTCGATTCCGCCACAAGAACACATGGAAGGCTGAACCAAAGAAGACTAGAATATCTATTTGTGTACAGTTAATATGTATAACCCAATTTTACTGATTTTAGTATCCCATTTCAAAAACTCGGTTACCGGTTACCGGTAAACATTTCTTTTTCTATTATAAACTGAAAACCATTAAAATAAACATAAAGGTTTTTAATAGTCGGATCAAGTCGGTACATTTTTCCATTACCACAAAAAATGCATATGCCGATGTTAGTGTGACGTAA
>JAULBZ010003372.1:0-16565 GCA_032360805.1 Neoturris breviconis
TATTTTCGCGAATGCGAGAAATTGGACCTTTTTTGGGTTTTATTTTCGCGAATTTGCCCAAAATTCGCGAAATTCGCTAAAATTTAACCCGCTAAAATTTCTCACATTAAAGTATCACATTTTTCAACGTTTTCACTAAAAACCCAGAAACTATGTGAAAGAACATTAAAATACCTACCTAAAACCGCAAACAGAATGAAAAAAGCTTTTGTAGAACTTTTTTAATTAAAATTTTAAAAAAGTACGGTTTTTAAAGAAAATGAGCCATTAATTGTGGTGACGTCATCAGAAAAATGCAGACTTCAGCAAAAACATATTTGGTACCACTTTGTTCCTTTTACAATAGACTGTAAGTCTACAAACTTTCATCTCAATCCTATTAGTCATTCAAAAGTCATGGAGAGGGACGAAATGTGCGGAACCGCAAAAGGCCCAACATATATAGGGTTAAAGCATTTTCTTTTCTTTCTTGAAAGAGACAAGTATAAATGTTTGAACGTTTTATTTATTTCAAACCTTTTATTAAACCTGCATAAAATGTGACTAACCTTCTTCATCACCTGATGAGCTCATCATTAAGATGGGTGTTTTTACACGTGATCTACCCAATGTATGCAAAGTGTCCACAGTTGGAACACAATTTTGTAACAGGAGACTGGTCATCACTCCGGTCTCTTTGTCAACAATAAAATACTTCATATGTATGGGAGGAATAAATACTTGCAAATCAACCGTTCGTAGTTCTTTACCAAAGTTGTGCAATTGGTAGGAACAAGCCTGTGTTACTGTATTGGCAATGCCTTCTCTGTAAAATCGACACACATCACAATGATGATAAACGTCACAGGAAGCAGTCTTTGATAAAAGCACAAGAGCTTCTGAGGTACCTTCCTCTCTAATATGCGAAACAACTTGATCAGTCACCTCGCCATTTGTCAAACAAACATGTGCAGGACTAAAATTCTCATATTTTGACACTAGATAATCAGAAACAAACTTGGTGGTCAGTATGTTATCATATTCTGGCCATTTTGTGCTGAGATCAACCAGACTTGAGGGTGTATATGTGACACAGTTATCATAAACATCAACTCTCTTCAGACGAACCAACATACGATGCAGTAGGTACGCAAAATGTAAGTAAGCACCCGTTTTACCAGCCTAAAAAGAAATGCAATATAGCCTGATACATTTTCATTTTCAAACGGAACATTCCTGTCTGCACTTTAATGATCAGGCTTATTTAGAAATTGCATTAATCACAATAAATACATAGTAATTAAAGTAAGAGTAAGTAATCACTGTGGATGCAGGAATTTCCGAGCATAACTTATGAAAAAGCATGAAGTTATGCTCAAAAACCATTTCTCTACAGCGATTATTTGCTTCTATTTTAAGCACTGCATATATATACCTGTGGGGGACCTGTCAGAAGTAAACATCTAGGATGATATTTCTCTTTGTCTGAATCTTCATTATCTTTATCTTCATTATCCATGTGTTCATTTAAATTTGAATTACCATCTGTAAAGAGAATACCCAATGAGCAAAAACTTATTCAAAGACTGCAGTATAGACACTAGGACAATGTCTTTACTGCTGATTTTGAACAAATGCACTGGATAAGTTCTAAACGATTAAAACCAAGGGGTAATCTCAAAATCTTGTGTCAGGCATAAAGAAACCAAACTTGACTAAGGCAACCTTAACATGAACCCCTAAATGAGTTTCACCCTAAACGATCTTACATTTGACTGATTTGCTTCATACCAAAGAAAGCATTTGCAAGCTTGTTTAGGGTGAATGCAACACCACTGATCCCCCCCCTGAAAAATTGAACCTCCTGTATAGGTCAAACCCTACCCTAAAACTCAAAAATTGCTACCCCCACCCCTCCTACATATAAAAAATCTGTAAATGGGTCAACCCCCACCTAATACTTCAGCTAATGGTACCCCCACCCCCACCCCAAATCAAAGATTTAGACCCCAAAATCCTGGGAAGGGGGGTGCATACTATTCAAACTCATAGGAGGAGTCCATGTAAAGGCTGCCTAAATTCAACAAAATAAAACTGCACAGAAGAAATCAATGAATGGCAGTGTTCGAAATATGAGTAAATAATCATTGTGTAGAGTGTTTTAGCATAGGTTCAATAAATCTATTCTGAAGTCAACGTTCAAAATAAGAGTAAATAATAACTTTGGGGAGGGATTTATTGACAATAAATTAGAGCATGTAAATCACCTGGTGTCTTTCCATTGCCCCTGTACTTTCCTATTGAAAACAAGTGGTTGATATCTTCACCATCTCTCACCGCTAAGAAAAGAATATCATATATGTCACTTTAAAAAATGCCCAGATATTTAATCAAATATATTTTAACCCTATTAGTACTGGGCTTATAGGGCTCTGTAACACTGAGGGGGATTCCACTTTTTATTGCCATTAAAATAGTTCTGTAAAAGCTTTTCTACAATCTTGGACAAAAATACTGTTTTCAATTAGATATGTAATGTCTTGTTATTTCACATTATTTTCCGGATTTTCAGTAAAAACCTTGCAAAATAGCAAAATTTTCATCCTAAAATCCGGAAAAATTCGGAGAAAACAGATTCGTCATGTGACTAAACTTGGTAGAAACATTTATTCCATGATTTCAAGTAACTTGGCCAAGTTTTATGCTACAAGCATTGCCGAAACACAAGTTATATCAAAACAACAAATTAATAATTTGCAATGGATTTCCTTTTAAAATATGTGGTTTCAGGTTATGACCCAGAAATACTGATTAGAAGATTATATGAAGCTCAAAATTTCAGCATTTGTGTGTTATATATTTTTACTAAATGTTGGAAAGTTTCAGCATGATAACTATAGTGGTTAAAAATTCAGACAACATAATATGGTAGAGTGGGTGGAATCCCCCCTCAATACTAGTTGGGTTAATATTAACTCAGTGTCCTTTTTTGTAATTACTATTTACAATATATCTCTATAATATTAATGTTGTCAAAGTCTCATAGACGGACTCTAGATTTAAGAAATCCCAATTTTGCTTATGTGATCCAGAGTTGACAAGATAAATAAAATGACCAGCAGTCTCAAAAAAGAAATAAAAATATACATTCAAGATGGTAGAACAACTTTTTTGTCCTATGAACTAAAATCAATGAAGATTGTATAAACTGACTATTATTTGGAGAAGGAGGACTTGATAACGGTGCTGGAGTGGTCAAGACTCTTCTAGCAGGACGGGCATCAGTCCACCGTCGATAATGACGAGACATCCTATCAGGTTTTGTTGTTGTTAATAACGGTCGTTGACTTCTTATCCATCGTGTATTAGGATCAGAGTTGAGGTGTACTAAATTCAATCCAGCTCCCTGTTCTGATTGCAGCAAATTCCATACAGGTTTAGAAACCAATAAAATGGGTAATGGATACTTTGAAGAAAAATGAGTTGAAGTATCAACATGACTTGTTGTGTGATCTTTAACCAGACAACCATCACATTTATCTAAAATTAGAAAGTAAACGTTACAATTAATCTCAAAAGATAAACCACTTTTGGAGCAGTAACTTTTGCAACCACAAACTTTCAGATAGTAAAAAAACTCACTCCTTTCAAGATAATTAACAATAAAATATTCTGCATGAGCTTACTTTCACATAAGGAAACTGTACATTTTGCCAAATTAAGTTTCATGAGAGCAATCATGAAAAGGTAATACAAAGGAATTCGAAGTTGGAAATAATGCAACTTAGCTCTCTCATCTTTAAAGTCCTGAAATGAATCAGAAGCCTGTTTCTCAATCTGAGTTGTTATTGCATGAATTAACAGGAATTTAAGGCAGTAGTGGTTCAGTGGTTAAGCAATTGCACTTATGATCTAAAGGTTCAAACCACCCTGAGGTGAAAATTTTGAGACAAGTTTAATAAAAAAAAGGTGCGATATTGAAAGTAGCCCACTAAACCAAGTGAAAGTTAAACCCAAGCACATAAATATGGTTTGCATACACATATTATAATGTCAGTGTTTAAAATAAGATGGTAAAGTTCCAGTTCAAACAAATAATTGAAACACCTTTTTCAAGGTAAAATCATGTCAGGTCACTGTGGAGGAGAGTTGTGAAATTTCATATCCAGGATAAACACCCAAATTTTACATGTCATTAGGACTTTATATCCTTATTAAGTTAATAAGTTTCAGGTCAAATAAACAATTGAAACACCTTTTTAAAGGTAAAATTATGTCCAGCCACTGTGGAGGAGAGTAATGAAATTTCATATCAAAGCCAAACACCCAAATTTTACATGGCATTAGGATTAAGTTGATAAAGTTTCAGATCAAATAAACATGTAACACTTTCATATCATAGTCTGAAGAAATGTTTAAAAATAACTTTTCCACATAGGATATGAATTGCATACATACACTATACATCATAATCATTTTACACATCATAGCATTATATACCATGCATCTATGTATAATAAAGAATACTTTCAACTTATAAGTTATGAGACTATTAAAACTATAAGTAATTATAGTTTAATAAAAACACGGTTTATATTAGCAGTGAACTTGTGACATTTAACTATATTTACATAACAATTAATAAAAGGTGGTTCTCAATATCTGTTGTTAAATTAAAACTAAAGATATAAAAAAAAACAATGCAAGAGAAGACTAAAAAAGTTTTATTATCAATGTAATGTTCACATTATATATATATTTTAAAATTGAAAAAAGAAGCTTTCCAAAATCAAAATGGAGACTTTAATTCTTGAAATTGTAACAATTATTCTTATAAAAAATATCACGTATCATCATGTGGTCAAAGTCTCATAAAAAATTATTTTACAAAATATTTTCTAAGTCCAAATATAATTCTGGTCAAATCCTTATACACAGTGAAGTCAACGAAAATCATAAATTGAACATTTTAGTGAATGTGGTCAAAGTCTCATAGAAATCCAAATGTGACTCTGGTCAAATCCTAATAAACAGAATTCAACAATTTTCAAGTCAACAAAATCCTAAATGAACATTTTGGTGAATGTAAGTAAGTCTCCACTTTGAAAAAATCCCTTTTACTCAGTCCCCAGTTGACGAAATTAAAAAAAAAAATTGGTCAGCGGTCTCGTAATATTGCCCGGAATGCCGTAACTGTAATTTCAGGACGGTACCACGCCTTTTCAGTCCACTGGCTCGAAAACTTGATTTGGACCCTTTTTGCCCAAAACTCGAGACCAAGTCCTTCTAGAATATTGCCATGAATGCTGGTACCTTCAGGAACATGGTCTATTAAGAAAAGCGGGCCGCCACCACCACGAAATGATAGCAATAGCCCATTCAAACTTTGTTTGGTGGGATAAAAAAGGCTCAAGAATACCCAATGGATGTTTTCTTTCTGAATTTATTTTTAATAATATTTCGAAAGTAGATAAACTTGTAACTCCCTGGTGATCTGATTAAAAAAAAATCTTGTATTTAACTTTAACAAGCAGCAACAAAGAACACAAAAGCTTGTTCAGAAAGGTTTTCTACTGTAGCATTTATTAATGATATAAAGTTTTTACCTGAATGTACTTCAGAGTCACACATTGAAGGATCAATATTGTTTTTTGTAACTTCACCTAAAAAGGAAATATATTATTACTTCAGATAAATACACATTAAAAATATTATCAGTGTTGCAAAGATTATAGTGTCAAAAACATAAAAGTAAAAATCATTAATATAAAAATATTAAAACTAATTTGTAAACAACACACTGCTGAAGGATAATGTAAAAAATGTAAAATTATAACGATGGAAGCTTTATTTTGCGAAAGATACTTATTCTTTCTGGATCATAAAAGGTTTTTACTGAAATCCTTTTTGTACAAACTATTGTTTTTTAATCTTCATCACAAATCTACCCTTCAACATAACATTTCAACATTTACAAGTTTAAAAGTTTTCTGTTTTTTTTTGTGTGTGGATGCTATGTATGTTTGAATTTCGTACATCCTAAACAACAAAACATTACCCTTCATATGTAAATAAAAAGTAAAACAAATTGTAGGTTGCTTAATGTCAAACCAGTGTTAAAATTGTTTAATTCAAAAATTATTAGGACACATAGGTAAAATTAATACTTTAATATTTCGCATATATTCTTGTGCGTACTAATTTTCGCAGGTCTAATCAAGTGCATTTCGTGGACATATATTTTCGTGGTTGAGTTCATAATAGACTTGCTTATTTTCGCTAAAATAAATATTTTGTGTTGTGTAAAAATTAGAAAGCTAATAAATACTGAATAAATTAAATGAACAAATCAATCTAAAACAAAGTATGGAATGTCTTTTTAACTAGATCAAACCTCCTCTACCCCCTCTAACAGCTTGAGATATCTCATTATTCAAAGTTGAACAAATAAGTACTTTTCCATTTTGCAAATTGGACTTCAAAGTTGCTTCTTCTTTTTTTTTTGCTATCCAATTTTCATATCCATGGTCTCTTCAACCTCAGAAATAATGACTGATTTAAAATTATTTTTCAAACGATTAAAACGATTCAGAGTAAATTGTAATATATTTTATAAGTCAATCAGAAGATCGAGTTCTTATTATGACTGTAGACCAACGCAAAACATTGGAACGGATGGTTCAGAGCATCTCTCCATAGGAACAGAGATGTGGGGGGAATTGTCAGGAATTGTGTAAGCACTGTGTGATTTCAGGGAATAAATTTCTCACTTAAATTTCACCTTTCTTTCTGTTCAAATTAGTAATAGCCCAAAATAGTGCAAAATGTGAATGCAAAGAAAAAATAAGAGAAAACAAAGCAGGTTTTAATTTAATGTATTTCTTACTATGCAGAAATCAAATAAACTAACAGCGGAAATTACGATTTCAGAAAACCAATATGACATCAATACAACTTCATCACATAACCCAAACATAACCATAACCACACCATAACCTCACCATAACTATACCATAACCATGCTATACCATAACCATAACAACAACCTTACCAAAACCCTACCATAACCATTGCCACAACCATATCATAACCATAACATGACCAGAACATAACCACAACATAACCACAACATGACCACAACATGACCACAACATGACCACAACATGACCACAATATAGCCACCACATAGCCACCACATAGCCACCACATAGCCACAACATAGCCACAACATAGCCACAACATAGCCATAACATAGCCACAACATAGCCATAACATAACCACAACATAACCATAACATAGCCACAACATAGCCATAACATAACCATAACATAACATAACATAACCATAACATAACATAACCATAACATAACATAACATAACATAACCATAACATAACCATAACATAACCATAACATAACCATAACATAACCATAACATAACCATAACATAACCATTAACATAACCATAATCATACCATGCCATTACCGTAACAATAATAATACCATTCTATCTATAAACCTAAGTCATAACCAAAACAAAACAAAACCACACCATAAACCTGCAAGCCTATTTCATAATCAAACTCTAAACGTATACAGTAACAGGAAACGCTTTTCCAAAAAACCTCCCGAGTCCTTCAAAATCTTAAAACATTCTCCTGCTTGAAATTAGTTACCTGAGTTACCTTTTCCGTTCCGACTTTTCGCCATTGAATAAAATCATGCCACATTTTAACAGAGAAAAAAAAAATACAGTCCGTTTCAATGTCTTTGTGATTAAATCACGAATCCAAACATTAAACAAGTTTTGTAATTGCCAAGTTTGTCAAGCTCCAAGTCCTCTTTGTGTTATCTTTTTCCCGTGAAACGTATGTCCATGCAATCCTCCCCTTATGCTTTAACAATATTTGCCGCACTTTTTCTTTAAAATAACTCAAATAACAATAATTATTTTTGTAATTATTGGACAGCATCTTTAAGTCAACTTAATCTAATATAATATTGTACAAAATATTTTGAGTGTTGAAGAGAGATCAGGGATTTTTTTAAATATATTTTTAAAAACCTATTATTCCTATTATTGGTCATGGGTCATGAAAATCGGATAGCCTCATTTTCTTGCGCAAATAATATGACATCAAAATTTTCCTCTATAACTAGTTATATCACTAACAATAACAACATCAGGTAAACATTAATAAAAACAACGTAAATAACATCAACTTAAAAACAACAACATGCTTACATAAGTTTAAAATATTGCTTAAGGTCCAGGAAAACGAATCCAACATCTCATCCAACATTATGGGACGATGTTGGATAAAATGTTGGATGAAATCATATATCGTTTGCACTCTTTATCCAACATTACATCCAACAACATTTCGAAACATTATTTGCAATGCAATATCTTTCTTTTTATGCCACAAAAACCATTGCATATTCGAAATTTGTCGTAAACGTTCTATTTAGCACTACAATATATTCAACATGTTCCATAGGTAGAGCAAACGAATCCAACATTACAATTTGCCGAAGAAATGTTGGATGAAAGTTTAAACTCATTTGAACCTTCATCCAACAAATTTTCTATCCAACAGCATCCAACACAGGCGCGCAAACGAATCCAACATTTTGTCCAACATCATGTTGGATGGAATGTTGGATTCGTTTTCCTGGACCTTTAGCAAGTGAAAAACAACATTTACTAAACAATTAAATGTTCAGACACATATATTAAAACTACCAAATGGTTGCTTTCGACAAATAACTATACATAAGCATGTCAATGTTTCAGCAAAATAAAATGAAATCAAAATAAAACAAAACAAACAAACAACCAGGTTATAGCATATTACTACATCCAGCGATAAGTACCTGCCAAATATAATTTGAAGGGAGAAATATAGCGCGTGTGTATGTATGTTCATAATCTTTATGTTATCTATAAGTAACTGTTAGATAATATCGAAGTAATATTATGCTATAGCCTTCACTGACATACACCCAAAAACCTTACAAAGAAACAAAATACTGTCAAAAATGAAATGATTACTGCTTTCTTGGAAGAAAGATGAACTCCAACCCGCAGTGAATGATTGGGGTAGACAAGATTACTGAAACAAAAAATACATGTCACTGTCTACACGTTGGGTACAATGCTATACATAAAATATGTATGAATATTAAACAATTATATTATTATTCTAGACTATAATAATTCCTCTATGTAGTCCCTTCCCAGAACCTATAGACTATTTATCCTTTACTTAAAGGTTACCACCGACAATAACACAAGTTCATCTGACATTGATAAGCATATGAAATGACACTAGAACTTTGGTATCCCATGAAAAACATTTCTTAATTCTCGAGATATTAAAATAAATATTTTTGCTTTGTTTAAAAAATGTCAAGCTTCTACCTGCCATCATTCAAATTTTGAATCAGAATTGAGTTTCGATAGCAGTAGTAATAATAATAAAAAATCACGATAGCCAAGGGAGTCTGAAGCTATAAGAAGAGACCGCAATAAATCCCATATATGTGAGCAGCAGCGCTTTAGAACATACCTAAATACTTTTTTTCTAACTCATGCACCCTCACGCTTCACCACCTAAAAGTTATGGCCCTCGAAGAAAAGTTTAATATTTTTTCCCCCTACAGCAGTGCTAAGAATCGCACCATTTGGTATTTATGATGTCATAATCCGGGATAAAATCAGGATTTTTATTTCGTGTGTTGTTGAAATAGATATACATTTTATTTGGAGAAGCATTGAAGCAAACTGAGAAAACAGAACAAATATATTTTGCTAATTTTTCAAATTTGCAGTGCAAAATATACAAAATTGAATACTTGCATCATTTTTCATACTGCTTAGTATCAGATCAACTCGTTTCAGCATCAGTGGTAACCTTTGACATTTCCCTGAAGTTACATTGGAAAAAAGAGAAAAAGATCTCCCATGAAAAAGCGCTTTTGAGTACAGTTGGCAACTTTGCAGAGGAAATTTATACTCAAAAAATGCAAATGATATCCAACAGTTATCTTTAGCCTTGGATGTAGAAAGAATATCTCACGCGGTATATTAATTATAAATATCTATAAATATAGTCATATTTGTAGTATCCTGCATACAAGCACATGTCACAAATAAGTGCATGCACCTATAACCGGATATATCTGGATAAAGGCACATGCGCCAATATGGCTCTCAAATTTAAGCTGCCCAATAACTGTGTTGTATTAACGCTAATAACGGGAATGAAAAGGAACTATGCAACTTTTATTCTTTCCAAATTCTTTAATTATTAGTTCTGTTTTATAACTGCCTGTCGAAGCCTTTTTTTTATGTTTGGGGTTTGATGTTTCTTTAAAAAATTGTCGATTGGGGGGCTTAAATATATTGAAAATGGGTATAATTTTTTCAAAAAATTGGAGATTACCACCAACTTCCCTACAATTAGTTAACGGAGAGAACATAGAATGGTCTAGTGACATTTTAAGGATAGTGTCCAACCTATCACACATTTTCGGTATTTTATATAAATGCTCTACACAACTAGCATATTTCTTTTTTAATTCAAAATTAAAGAATATATTGTAAACAATAAAATAATGTCAACTTGATTTTCCTGATTACCACACTTTTTCTTTAAAATATAACTATATCTTGAACGATATTTTTTTATGTGAGAAAGCTCATCTCAATAGGGTCCCGCTGAAATGACAATAGGAATTCTTTCCACAATGGTTGTTAAAGGGGACATACATAATGTCATAAGAAATTATTCAAATGTTGATCTCTATTCAAATGTTGCATAAATCTCTATAGTTCGCAACAGAAGAAAAGAAGAGAAAAATATAAATAGAACCAAGGATAGAACGATAGAAGTGATATTTATAAACAAAAGAAAATGTTGAGCTTTTATAAATATTTTTTGCAAAATAAATTTATAAATAGATTTAAAATCGACAAAAACAGATTTTTCATACTTTCATGATTTAGATTTAGGTTGGACACTTTCCTTATGCAACAATCAAAAATAAGAACAAATAATCAATATGAAAGAGTAATTTTTGAGGCTAAAAAATCACATGATTATTTGTTTTTATTTGGAGCACTGATTGCTGAATATGTAGAAATAAAGAAGTAAACTATACCATAAGAGCAAATAATCACTGCTGAAATAACACTCCTCCCCAGTGATAATTTGCCCTTATTTCGAAAACTGCATACCTTTAACTAGTTTTAACCTCCATGAAGATAGGTATGTAGTTCCTACACCTGAACGTACATTATTCATCACTATAGGTTTGTTAGACATAGCCAATTGAGTTCCAGCATTAACACTGAGATAACAAGCTACAGATCCTATCTCAGATTCTACAGTTGATCTATGAAAACTGCTGTGGTTAAACACATTAAAATCTGCATACTTCAATGATCTGAAAATAATAGCAAAATAAATATCAGGTATATAATGATCTCTTATGAAGATACATGTGTTTTGTTTTGTGTGTTTTGGTATTAGTACTCGCTTAGAATCCATTTCTGTTAAGGCTAATCTCCATGCAGCGACTTTTGAGCAAGCAGCCGTCAGCGATCAGTTGTGAGCATTCGCAGTTTTGTTGTTTACACTTTTTGCGCAACATGAGTTGTTCGCTGGCGGCCGCTATGAAAGTAGAAACACTTTCTATAACATGTGTTTATATTCTAAACCAATCAGAATGCTTTATTACTAAAATTATCCATCAACAGAAGTTTGAAACGTTCAAAAAGTAATCGAAAAACGTTCGAACTGATCGAAAAACTTTTGCTACATGGAGATTGAATAGCGCTCAATCGCTGATGATCGCTGACAGCCGCGCGCTTAAAAGTCGCTGCATGGAGATTGGCCTTTATATTTAAAAAATATGCGGTGTACCGTATTTCCTTTATCTTGTTTTCATTCACCTTATTTCTGCCTATCTACCTGCGACCAAGCGCGAAAAGTTGTGCGTAAATAATAATCTAAGTACGCTATTTATCCAGGGCAAGAAGTAGATTCAGTATGAGAATATAAAGAAAAGAACAATTTTCGCTGTTATCAGTTTTCTGTTAAGCATGTTTTTCTGTAATACAATAAAATATCATAGGACGTTCAAAGTAAAAATCCAATCATTAACCTAGTATTTAAACATTAAAATTATTTGTACTTGTTAAAGTTAGACACCACTTGCAAATTTCTTACGCAAGAATCACTTGCAGAGAAGTGTTTTAAGTACATTCGTTAGCTTCGCAGCTAAAAACTAAATAGAAAATGATGTCCAATCATTATTTTGAGGCTTGTTTATGATAGATTTAATTGAAAAAAATGAAAATCTTCATTCACAATTATATGTTCTTATGAAAAACTCAAATGTAGCTTCTAGTCTTAAACCTCGTTGACACCAGATGATTTTTTTATAAGATTAATTTGAAACTTTTCTGTTACGATTAATCATAGAGCCCATGTCGTTTACAGTATAAAGATTTTTACATTTTTCTTTTTAGACAAGCTCTTCCAAGCACAACTTGACTTCCAAGAAACATTTTGAATATACTGATTGCTTAAAATCCTACGATTAATCGTAAATGTTAAACATGTTTAACTTTTTTAAAAAACCGCATAAGATTAATCTTGGGAAGTAAAAGATGTCTGATTTTTTTGTTTACACTATGCAATTAATATTATACGACAATCTAATACAATAAATCGTTTGGTGTCAACGGGGCTTTAAAAGTTACATTCACAATTTCAAATAGTTTATAAAAACAATCACCTTGGAAATGTTTCTCCAGATCTGTCTTCACCAGATAATATTAATATACAAGGCAAATCAAGCAATTCTTCTAAACACTTAGGCCGCCACTTTTTTGCTTTTTCTACTGGCCAACCACTTTTTACTCTCCATAATCTCATTCGTTCCAAGAAATAATCACTTATTTGTAATTCATGATCTCCATCATCAAAAATCAAATCAAAACGGTATTTTAAACCAATGCTATAAAGAAGTGTAAAACATGTATCAATTCTTTAATATGAATGTACATGATCTCAATATGAAATCCATTATTCATAGTTTTTTTGATTTGAGTTAGGACCACCTCCAAAATTCGTTTGCAGAGAAGAGTGCTGAATCAATGATCTTGCATTTGATGTGTTATTCTACACTGAAGAAACTAATCAATTGCAAGATTGTTGACTTAACTGTCTTCATCATAGATTATTTTCACAAATTTATTGATTTTGGCTTCTTCATTAAAAAAATAAATATATATAAAACATTAGCATATTGGAGATGGTTCCTTATTAGGTACAGTACTCAAAAATAAGAACAAATAACCACTGTGGAGGAGCGCTTTTTGAGCTCAAAAGTCACTCCTCCGCAGTGGATATAAATTGGATTGGATACACACATTATAAATACTAAATAATACTGTTCACAGATTATGTCAACTACCTTTACTTTATAATATTTTATTACTGTAATAAAATATTGTAAAGTAAAGGTAGTTGACATAATCTGTTATTAAAAATAAAAATAAATAATGAAATAGAAGATTACATATTCATTAAAACAATTTATTATTTTATTAAAAACTCTTCTTCTGTTTAATTATGCATTGTCGTTATATTTCTGATTTGAATTAGAAGTGATTAATAATGTTATAAAGATATATGCTCATGATATAAATAAATGTTTTATGGCCCTGATATCGTGAAAGCACATTAACACACATTACTACACATTAATATATATTTCAAAATTGAAGAAGGAAGCTTCCTAAAATCAAAATGGAGACTTCAATTCTTAAAATTATTTTTATAAAAAATATCACTTGTCTCCAGTTCTCCCTTATCATTTTAGCATGTTATTTGGGTGAATGTGGTCAAAACCTCATAGAATTCAAATGTTCAAAAATTTTCCAAGTCTCCACTTTTGAAAAAATACCTTTTTCGCCGATACTCGGTCCCAAATTGACGAAATCGAAAAAATTTGGCCAGCAATCTCACAATATTGCCTAGAATGCCATAACCAAATTCCAGGACGGTACCACGCCTTTTCGGTCCATTGCCTATTGGCGAGCCCTTCTAGAGTATAGCCATGAATGCTGGTACCGAATTTTAAAATGCTAGCCCTTTGGAAACATGGTCTATTCAGAAAAGCAGGCCGCTGCCGCCGATCAGTGACAGCAATAGCCCATCCAAACTTTGGTGGCCTAAAAATCAACATTGCTAAGAAGAGCTTTGCAGTGTTCAAAATAAGAACAAATATTTGCTGTGGAGGAGTAATTTTTGAGCATATAGCCTAAAGTTATGATAAAAATCTCTTCGTTGAGAGAAAAAAAGAAACCTGAATTATCAGCCAGTTCACATAACACTATTCCCAGTGGACAAAAACCTGTTTAAAGTCTGCAGTAAAGATATCGTTCGACATTGTTCTGACACCGTTACTGCATACTTTAAACAGGTTTTTCCCTACTAAGTTTATTCGTTCAGTAGTCAAAACAATAGCAAATAGTCACTATGTAGGAGAGCAATAATACAATAGTGTTCAAAATAAGAGCAAATAATCCTGGTGGAGGAGTGGTGAAGGAGTAAAAGCATTGCTTTAGGCCCCTGTAAGGTGCACAAGGAAATACAAGATTTGACTAGCTTTTAAAGCCAAATGAGACTTGTGGGAAACATTGTTCATATATATTCACATCATAGGATTACATATGACAAATATGTATGCTTAACTACCAATACAGACATATACAAAGACAAAGATCATAATGACATGCTTTATGTAGTTAAGGACATTTTAAAAATATCATATTATTATTAATTCTCCCTACATTACAATTCATGTTCTATGTGCCACCAAAACTATCTGTTTCCCTTAGAGCCAGAAATTAAATCCTCACATAAGAATTGATAAATATGTGTAAAACATATCAACATGTAGATAAATTCACATCATTCTGCTTTATAGCACAATAGGCTAGAGTCAGAGTGCTGGTTCTGCAAAAAGATGGCATTTCCGTTGCTTTGGACAACGTACTTTCGAACGTCAAAGATCAACCTCGTTCCCAGGGACATTAATCTTAACAGGTAAAACGCTCTGGGAACAAAGTTGAAAGTCACGCAGAAAGCCTTGTCTTGGTTTTTACATCGTAGGATTGTGTGATGTTACATCCTGTGATGTAAGTTTAAACCTCACTTAAGACTGTTTTCTACTTCAAAGAATTTTTGTTTAAATCTCACTAAAGGTTCCTTCTTTTCCGACATGGTAAACCAGTTCGCAAACTAGTTTGAAGTCGCAAACTGAATATTCAAATTAGGTTCGCAAACCAAAAAGAACCTTTGGTTTGCAAACTGGAATCATCCATTTGTTATGTCTTGATTGTTCATTGCTTTAAAAAGTTCAAAACAAACAGCAAAATAAAGGATAAGTCTTTAATAATGTCCTTTTAATTACATACCCAGTGTGCAAAAACTTGTTCAAAGTCTGCAGCAAAGACAATGGAATAACGTTTACAATATTGTTCTAGCATCTTCGCTGCATACTTTGAACAAGTTTTTTGCCAACTGGTTGGAGTGTAATTAATATGAGATAATATTTTAGATAGTGGTCGAAATAAGAGTAAATAATCACTGTGGTGAGGAGATATTTGAGCATAGCTTCAGGATTGGTAGCCAGAAGCTATGCTCCTATATCACTCCTCCACAGTGATTATATGCTCTCACTTAGACCACTGTTAAAATTGAACAGATTCATATATCACAGTGAGCAAAAACCTGTTCAAAGTCTGCAATAAAGACGCTAGAACAATGTTGATAATTCGTAACCGCTCATTCCAACCAAGCCCCCTTCACTCTCAACTCTGCTCAATCCTACCGTTTATTCCCCCACATTTATTCGATACTGCAGAGCAATTCTTCAATAGAAGACACAATTTTATTAGGTTTTATTATAAATCTTACCTGTTATATCCGCCAGTATGAAAAACAAAGCTTGGTGAGTTATATAATAACCAGTGGCACCAGACTTCGACATCATTTTCCAACAATCATCCGTGATCACACATTTTTGTTTTTTACCAAACGTTTGTGTGCCCAATATATTAGTCATACATATATCACTTATTTCTTCTGACATCTCTTCTTCAACTTTACTGAAACTTTTCAGACTATGTTCAACTTTTCGTGATCTAGCCTGGTAATACCATCGTTTACTGATGACGGGTTTAAAAGCTTGGTGATATGTGTCATCAGGGTTATGAAGCCATTGAAAGGATTTAAGTGAGCTGTGTTTAATAGATTGATATATGTTGTTGATAGATGGTAGATTGGTATTGTGCTTGCTTAGTTCATCTTGATGATGTTTAAGCAAGTTATGTAAAACACCTAGAATGTAAGGGACCATCTCCAAAATTCGTTACCGGGGGAAGAGTGCTGGATCAATAATCTTACAATTGATTGGTTTCTTCGTCCCAAAGAAACCAATCAATTGCAAGCTCATTGACTTAACACTCTTCATCGTAGATTAATTTTCTCAAAATTATTGAATTTT
>JAULBZ010003373.1:0-16556 GCA_032360805.1 Neoturris breviconis
AAAAAAATCATTACGGACGCACCCACGGACCCACAAGTACGAAACCAAAGACGAGTGACCCTACGGGCACCCGTCAATAAGAAAGTTGAATAAATTTGATTGGTTCAGCGTTATAACATTTTCTTTAATGACAGATGTTGTTTTGATAATAATTATGCAGAAGAGAGAAATAGTATAAATATACCGAATGATCAAATGACTCTCTTTGCATGATTAATGAGGTTGCTTGGCACTTGGCACTCTCTTTATGACAATCCTTGGGGGAAATTCCCCAGATTCCTCCGTTTTCATCAATTTCTTCACTCTTGTTTGCCTATCCTAACCTCTGTGGAGGAGAGTGCTAATTTGGAATTCAGTTAATTTGATCTAATTCGTAATTTACATTAGCCTGATTCTGTATTCAGCTGTAAAGCCTATTCCACATTTATGCAGTCGTAGAGCCGCACGTTAGGGTCAAATTAGACCCACTTTGAGCATGAAGCATATAAAACTGTTTTGATATTCCTATGTCTGCGTAATAAGAGTGAAATATTGTGGTTTCTCTACGAGCCGTCTTCTTGAAGCTGGTAGGCCCTTGTTACTATTACTCCCCTCCGTTTTTTTGGAATAACCTTTTGTTGGGAAACCTATATGTCCTTAAATTTGACAGTGTTTGGAAAAAAGATGTCACTAACTCAATTATTTATGCAAAAATGTTTGTATTAAGTTGTTCTATAAGTTTCATGCCATAATCATTACCCGGTGAGCACAGGTAGTTGTAACAACGTTATAGCAAAGTCAAAACGACATTGCGACATGGTTTTGGCGTTGTTACAACGTGGTTACGACGTTGTGTGTCGGCAGGGTAGTGGTTCGGAAACAATAGGCCGCGGGCACTTTGTCCCCTATCCCCCCCCCCCCCCGATAATATAGAGGTCAAAAAATCCCGGTTTTAATAGGGTTCAGGTTGGTGTGATTTTCAAGCCGATTCTGCTTCTAGTTGCATATGAAATTTTACAATCAATATTGTTAATCTTGTTAATAATATTGTCTTCATTTATTTATCATCATTTCCGCTATATTTGGGCGAAACAACATGTTTTCAAGGAATTCTATTGTTTTGAAGACATTAGAAAGACAATGGCCTATTGTCTAAAAAGTTTTTGACATTTTCGAATTAGGTTTGATGACAACGTTATCTATATCAATTTCCATTAAGAAATTCAAAGCAATTTAGAATGTACGCTACCCAAAAAACGCCAGATAAAATAGTGTTAAGGGGAGGTAATTTTTTTGTAGGAATTGCAAAATTATTTTAAACAATCTCTCTGATCATTTTATTTTTCATATTAATACACAATCGTGGATCTGTGTTTGCTAGTCAGCTCAAGTAAGTCTTCCAAAACGGCTATATGGTTTGGCCTTAAATTTTCGCATTTAATAAAGCACGTAGAGAAACGTGGTGTTTCCAGACTTTTTAACCCTATTTCTACAGGGGTCGCATTATACCTCCCCCTTCCACCCCCTCTTCTGACATACTTTTGTCATAACTTTTGAATGAATGGCTTATATGACTAGAGATTTTGGAATTTTTCTTATAATTTATCTAGGACTATTTCAAAAAAATGTTTTTTTGGCAACTAGGGATAATTTTCCCTTAGTAAGCAATTTTTTGACAGGGGATTCTTCTTCTTCTTTTTGTGAAAAACATTCTGACCAATTATGGAGAGAAATTGAACCAAAAATTGAACCAAAAATATTGCGTTGACCGAACTTCCTGGAAATTTCAACACTACAGCACGGTTCTACCAAAAGATATGGAGGGAGCACAATGTGCTAGCCCCCCTCCCTTCCTTAGATTCTCCATAGATATGGATTCTCAGAGCCCTAAAAAGTCCAGTAGAAATAGGGTTAAACACCTGTTTTGCCTAAATTTGCGCTTTGGGTATATCACGGAAAACTCAGGAACAATTCTAGTTTTCGGCAAATAGTGTAGCAAGATTGCGACCTATAAACATGGGCGTATTTGGTGTAGAAAAAAGCGAGATATTTTGAGTTTTTTCGTTCGCAAATTTAATAATGAAGGAAGCGTTTTAGTTCTACTAACTTTGCTTCTATCTTTATTCCCTTATAACTGAGTTATCATAGGTCATATCTCATGGACAGACTGAGGTGGCAATATGGTTTTGCTGGACCTTTTTCTTGCAATTTATTTATTGGTAAAACTATCGTATTTCTCTTTGCCTTTTTGGATTTCGATTAATAGAGCTTAAAAGTAATGATTTTAAATATACGATATAGCTACAAATTTTTCGTTATTTATAAACTCTGACAATGTGATGAACGTGAAGAGAGAGAATAAAGTACATTAACGGTAGTGTTATCAAGGAATTATTCAAAATTATGGGATGTGGAATATCTTAGAATAGGAGAAAATACATAACAGACGGGTTTGTAAGAAAGGAGATAGTTGATATATTCGCTGCATTAACAATAGTCACAAGAAAGAGACTAGGGTAAGAGATTCTTTTTTGATCATTTTCTTCCCTCTTCCTGTTTTCACAAGTTTTCTCAAATAGCTAAAAAGTATGAAAGAATGGGCAAGTACTAAAAAAGTTCTACCGTTATTCTCTTTCTCTTTTCTAACTTTGTTCTCTTTCTCTTTAAAAATACACAAGTAAATGTGAAGAGAAAGGAATTAGAAGATCAATTTGGTTTCATCAGACTAGGTTCCAATTGACTGTTTTGTTGCCATATCTACGCGAAGTCAAAGAAGTGACTACAGAAATCTTTATTATCATTTTAGTGGGCGAAACATATAAACGGTTATGGTTACGAAAAAAGAAAAGACGTTTGTTTTGGAGAGATTAGTAGCTGTTTCGTTCGTTCTAGTAATGCGTAATAATATATACAAACTTCTCTACACAATATTTGATTCTTGAAGGAAATATACTACCGTATACCTAGAAGGATGGAAAGAAAGGAGACAAAACTCTTTTATTTTAATTTATTCTATAGAAATAAGTGCGTAACGATAGCAGGTTCCATAATACAAAATTAATTTCAAAATTTTGCGGTGCGTTGCATAAATTATGTAAATGAGCGGGTAAATTAAATATTACGCATTTTGATTGGTTCTAGAAATTATTGTTAATTTCTATATTCGCATGTCACATCGTTTCATGCCTCCACTTCAAAATGACTATTTTTATAGCCACACATTCATAAAAAGCATTATTTTGGTGGCTAATTTCAATATCTTACTGCATATCACAGTATGCATTCAGTCTGTATCTTTGCTTACCTCTTGGAAATTTTTGCAAACACGTACTCTCAATTGTCGGGAAGGAATTTCAGGGAAAGATTTCTTTTTGGAAAATTTTCAAATACGCTGAGTAGGGGAGTATAGGGGTCTGGAAGTGTTGCTCGCCTTGCTTAGTTATGAACAAAATTATAATCTAAACATGGAATTTTCTCTATGAGAAAGAGGGATTGGAAAATCCAAAATCTGCCTTAAATAAACCCAAAACAAAAAATCCTTTACAATTACGCAGTTGAGAGTAGTGATAAGCAAATGGGACAGCACACATGCCTTTCATAAGTTTTATTTGTTTATCTACTCTCTGATACCTGATATAGGTGGGGTGGCAGAGCTACGTTTTTGAAAATCCACAGATGGGTGTTGAATGGGGAGAAGATTTACTACCTTGTTAAAAAGTAAGTTCTAGAAATCATCGTTCTTACTGGTTTATATTGGGTAAATTATACTTGGTTGAGGGAAGGTGTCAATAAATTGGGAGAAGGTATAGTGTTGAAAGATCATGATAGTGGTGGTGGTGGGGGGATACTTAACTTTACTTAAGCTTAACTCCTCCTACTCCTACCAGAGAGTACTGAAAGAGACACAAATATATGTTAGCATCCCTAAGCATGTTTACTTAGAAGTCAAATAACACTGACTTTATAACTTTTCTGTGTTATTGGATGTATTACAGCTGCTTTATGTGGTACACTTTATTTATCAAAGTATAGAGAATAGACATTCAAAATGAATCATCTATATATGTATATTAATTTTGTATATATTTTAAAAAAGACAACTTCATACGATATTAAAGTTGTATTCCTTTTACGCAATTCCGACTATGTGACAAAAACTAAGCCACAGAATGTGATATTCCCTGTATAGATATCGTTGCGGAAACATGATATTCTCTGTTATAAATAACATTTGTATAGCTGCGGAAATGTCATATTTTCATAAGGAATCGCTATGTTGAAAAGTGCATATTTCTCACTGTGGAAAGGTGTGGAAAGTCCACATTCTACACCTTTCCACAGTGAGGAAATTTGAACCATAATTTGGAAAGGTGTGAAAATTTGAAATTTCCATGCATTTTCTCTGATTTCCACACGTGTGGAAATGTGACTTTTTAGGCAGTGGTTATAGACAATTAACACTTATTGGATTATTATTTTATATTGTATTGTAATAAATAAAAGAAGTGTTATGTTATTGTGGTCTCTCTGTTCTTTATTCTTCTCGGATGAAACTATTCGAGAGGCTACCGTGCGCAAAGCAACATTTTATACTTTATTATGTTTATCGAATTTATCCTTTATAAGAGAACTCGTATCGCTAAAATTTTATATTAGTAGTATCAATCATTCCCGTCCAGATAATTAAATCAAAAAGATTTTGCCCTGACACACCTTTGTAGAGGGTGAATATTTTCTTGCTAACTGAAGATAATATCCGCTTAGTTTCAGTTTCTGGGTATACCCAAAGGAATAAAGTGGCCGAAATTTTCCGCCCGCTCGGAAAAAAAATCAAATGAAAAACGACCTTTACAATCACCGGAGAGTTATAATCACTGCCATTTTCATGCTTCTTTATTTACCAATTTCGGAATTTAATTACTAAGTCAGGAATGTAAATACAGAAATATATATTACACCTAAACCCATTACGACCTTATAAGAAGCCGCATAGTGGTATGCTCTGTAGGCTCTACGTCGTCTAGATTTCATTAGAAGAATCATGGTTGGTAAAGTAATAGGCCAAAATGATTCAATCTTATAAAAATGTGTCGTTTATCAATCATCTAGAACATTTATCTTCATTTTTATTAATAATAACCTTGTTATGCGAATATAGTTGAAACAAATGGTATATTGTTGCAAGTGGAAATGCTCACTCAGATGGGCTACTCACAAAAGCGCTTTTGCACAAATTAATTTACGGTTTTGTTATGCTAATGGGATATACTATGCTTTGGCTAATAAGGTTCGTCGTCGCGGGACTAAGACCACGAACCAGTCATCCGCCTCTGTATATCGCTACCTTTTGGCATTGATTTGGGCAAGAGCCAAAAATATTTAAATAACCCTATGTTCCTCTGTGTCTATTTTCTTCGGTATTAAGATATATTAGCATTGATAGAAAACAATATAAAAACAAGAATTATTCCGGATGATTTAAAAAGAACCGGAGCGTTTTGATACCCTTGGATTATTTTGGTGTCATAATTATTAATGATTGTTTTAAATATATTGCTCGTATCGAACCAATTAGTCACGGACCATGTACAACTCTCCATGGTCCATATATTTACACTTATAGCTACAACAACAATAATTAAATATACCAAGAGTTGAGCTTCTGACAAAATGATAGTATAGATGACCAAATAAGAATACTACACACCTAAAGTTGATGTCTAAATGACCTGGTTTGCTCTGAGGTTTCACCACTCTACCGGAGAAGTTAGAAAAACGCGAGAGCGAAACACAGTCCATCTTTTATACAGATAAATTATACCTAAAAACGAGAAACTTTCTCAGATTCATTTTAACTAAAATATAGCGTTGGAACGTAGCTATCACTAATCACTTTTGCACATGCAAACGAGATAAGATAACATAAAGCTTAGCTCTTTTTACAGGATGCGTTTTTTGGAAGAGAGTGTTAAACCTATGTTTAACACATTATAGTTATTATACCAAGCAAAATATATATACCCTCAGCATTAGTAGCTTATTTCCAAGAAAGCATGTAGGTAGCCCATTATAGCTTCAAAGCACGTATACCTTCAGCCCATTGAGCAGGCCCTTGTTATAGTGGCTGTGTACAACGAAAGTGTGATGAGGAACGTTACATTAATTCTCATTTAAGATATCCCCTCAAATTGTGGTGAAGTATTAAAGCCAAGTTATCAAGTAGCTGCTAATAGTAATTTAGACTTGTCTATTGGCATTTGTGGAAACCCGATGCCAATAGTATCTTGGCTGTTTGATGGACAGAATCTTACAAGTTCTTCTGCTAATGGTACAACAAGGAATGAGTTTGTTTACAGTGCAAAATTGGAATTGGCTCAACCAGATCAATGTGGAAGGCTATTGGAAGTAACAGCTTCAGCATTGGGAAAAAATCTAACTGTTAATGCTACAATTATTGTTACAGGTATTGATTCAAATATTTTGGTGTATTTTCTTTTCCATTGTTTTGCTCCAGGTGTTTTATGTGTTATCATGCAATTGTTTATAAGCAATTCATGATTTGAACTGAAGTTACACATTTTTTATCACAAATTTGATACCGATATTTATTTATTTTTAAATTTATTTACTTTTAATGTTAGAATTATTGTTAAAGGTATTAATACAAATGATTTAGTGTATATTCCCTTCTAACATGTTGCTCTTATGCCTTATTACACTATGTTTTTATAACCAACTCATTAAGATTATTTTCGTTAAATCACACCTCGACTAAGGAGGTGTGATTTGTTAAAATAGGCATTTTCCATGGTTTTCTGTAAGATAGTAATTTAAAAATGAAGCTCGGGAATTGGATATTTGGAACGTAACACGTCAATTTCTACCAATGGAATGTCTTCATTTGGATTCCACGCGGAATTTTACGCTAATGGCCTTAATAGTCAGATATTTGGAAGCGGAATACAAAGGTGGGATGAATGTAGGGTTTCATGTATATACGCACTTTCTATAATTAACCCAGTTAATAGTTAAAATTCGATTTACTTTTCTAGTGCCGATGCTAGTTATTATCAATTGCATGTAGGAGATTCATGCAATGCGCTAGGTTTAGAAGCCTGCTTGACTCTATACCCCAAAGACCCCCAGCTAGACAGAGCAGAATTTGCAGTTTTTTCTCGCTGATAAAATTCAAAAATTTCAGCCAAATACATGGTAGGTTATCTTTCTTATGTTTATGTGTTATACACGTCTTTTATGTATGAGATAGCTTTAAAAGGAATAGTTATGAATTTTAGGTGAAAATAGGTGAAAATAACACAAATAAGAAACCGCAGAACCAGTTCTCGCTGAAATCCTAAGTTGTAATTTTTTTCTTGCCACAAATCATTTTTTGAAGCTTCTGATCAAATCGTATTTTCTCCGAACCTATTTACACTGTCTCCCTCTTATGATATTTTTATAATTTTTCTTATGATATTTTTTTTAATTTTCATATCCACAGCCTGATATTTTGCGTGGACGAATCCAATTATTTGTTGATAAAACGATAAGCCAATGAAGTGGGTGTTTGGCACACTATTCGACCAATCAAATTGCAGAATAAGAAAACAAGAAGCGTGTAATGTAGAATATCGATTAGCGATATATGTTTTGGCCGTATTTTTTCTAAAACCGTTTCACGCTTCTTGAGAAATTTCGTTCTGGAGAAAATATTTTGTGAGGGTTTTTATAGAAAGATATTTGCTTGTTTCACGAAAACTATAATTATGGTAACTAACACGAGATGAAAGTCAATGTTTAAAATTATTTCTAAAACTCGTCATTCTATAGACAAACAAGAACGTGTTTGTAAATATACAGTATGGTTTGATTTGTTTTATTTCCTTGAATTAGAGATTTTGTTACGGTATGTTCTGACATGTTAAGACATCGTCTCAAAAATGGTCACAAGAAAATATTCCTTGTGGTTGTGTCTACTTTAAAAACAAAACATCGTGATAATCTCTCGGAACTTTTTCCGTGAAAACGCGTGAAAATAATAAAAATCATTTATCAGAACAACATCGAGTTTGTGAAATAGTAGAGCGATGGTATAACTAATAACTATTCCGAGAATAATCGGCATCTGCTATTTCGTAATTATTAATTTATGCATATAATTAGTGTAAGTTAAATACCAAAACTACGGCGGTCTTTTTAAATAAACAATAACAGAGATATTCCGAAGTATAGCATACAGCACCTCGCGATAAATTTTGATTCGATAACAATAAGGGGTACCTGCAAAAGCAACAAGCCAAGCACTATTTCTATAGAAGCAATTGCTCTTTCTTCTCTTTTTCAACTTCCTTGCCTCAATATAAGAAGGTTATATGTGTATACATACTAGCATCGTGTATAATATTTTTACTTTTACTTTTACCAGTGTTCTGCCTATACAGTGTGCCAGGTTTGTGGTGGTATCAAACATCCACTGTTTTCACTGTCGTTGCAAGTCTCTTGGTTGTGGGTTAATTAATGTCACCATTATGTTGCTTAAGAAACACGCATCTTATTTAGCACCTATTCAGGATGGGCTTCTTTAAGGCCATAAATTAATGGAGTGGACAAAGTGACCCCGCCATAACTTTAGATGGGAACATGCTATAATGTTGAATGCCACCACACAATTCAAACGCCACAAACCCGACACCATACAACACCCATGATCCAATCAAAAACGGACACAACCACAACACACAAGATGTGATGAAACAATCGGGGTTGCCCTAGTGAGGTATCAGTCTCCACGCCAACCATTGGTGTACCATCTCCGAATGAGACTAAAAAATCCGCTATCCCTAAACTCAAACGTAAAAAGATTAGAAAACAACTAAAAAAGAGTCTGTTCTCTCAACCTTTCGAACTACGATTTTTCAGAGGTTGAGTTTTCTCTTCTCTCTAAAGGCTTAAAATTTATACCTACAACACTACACTATGTTCTGAAATTGATCTTCCTACCAAGCAGTTCATCAGAAAAATGTCTCTCGGATTTCACTTTCGGAACTCCAGAAATAGCACACCAAAACTGTGGAAACCATCTGGCTGGCAACCACCTTCACCTAAAAACGCCAACCTTTACACATTTTTTCTAAACATTGCGAAAGACATTAAACAACTCACACCAACCCAATTAGGCACAGACAACTTATCACCAGTTGAACATCGTATTATCGACTCCCTAAGCAACAATCGCTCACTCACAATCAAACCTGCAGATAAGGGAGGTAGCTTGGTCTTTATGAACACTGATAAAAGCGGTGGATCCAGAGTTGATTTCTGACCGGTTATTAATTTGTAGATTTACGAAGTAATTTTAAATAAGTTTCCGTAGCGAAGCGCAGGAAACGAACATTTTTAGCTGGGGGTCCAGGGGGCGCTGTAACCTCCTCCCCCTCCCCTCCCCCACCCCAGTAGGGTTTGGGGTAAAGCCCCAAGAAATGTCCTTATTTACGGCCATATAAGGGTTAAATATATGTAAAATCGATGCATTCATGGACTCGGTTATAGTCAACATTTTTAATAAATCCAAACCTCTATATCTAAATAAATGGTTTAATAGTTTATACTATTTTTTGAAATTTTCAGTTACATAATCCACAAAAGTCTTTTTATATACCTAGTATATACTGTACAATTTCGACAAAACTAACTCTAACGTAAAACGAAAAAACTTGTTATATCGAAAGTTCATTATAGAGTTTTACAAGAAGTTTGTTGACCAGGAGCACTGAGTTTGTTACAACGAGAAGTTTGTTATACTCGAGTGTCGCTATATCGAGAGATTGACTATATTTACAAGAAACTCTAGCAGTTCACGAATATTTTGCCGAGTAAAGCCCTATCTCCGCTATCTTACTGATAGCCCTAACTTCCACTTCTTCTACTTTTTCTGAATCTTTATTTTTTATCGCTGTTTTTAATAACGGAAGAAAACATCTATTTCATTCCGAAGGTCAAAATTTACGTCGGCTCGCCATTCAGAAACTATTTACTTTTCAAGAAACGCATCCAAAGTAGAAATTATAAATAATATCTACGGTGGACGACTAATTTGAAATAAATGAACTGGTTACTTTTACGACTCGTCACGTAAAATATTGGTTATTTCAACGATATAGCGGTTATAAGCACGATCTCTTTTGCGTCTTGTATTGTTTATTGATATAATCGTGAAAATCGATTGGTTACTTTCACGAATGCATTCTTCAAATATCTTTCAACTTAATGTTCATAAATATTTAAATACCGGTAATAGAACAATGGATTGTTTACGCGAAACTAATATGGTCCATTGCACACAGGCTAGGACTTGTTTTAAGTCTGCAGTAACAACACTAACACTGTCGTTCGATGTTTTTCCTGCAGACTTTGAACAAGTTTTTGTATCTAGTGGGCGGTAAAAATGCTGTCAGAAACATAGTCTTGTAGACCGAAGAATATAGTCGTTATATAGGCTATATATGAGCTGGAACCGGAACTTACAATACAGAACTAGCAAATGCGGTTTGACAACTACCAAAGACGGTAAATTTTCTTTAGAGTCACGAATAAAATAAATTCACGAGGTATTTCACCGGTTAAAACCGTTGTTATCCGCCGCTAGATAACACCAAAAACTACAAGAAATTCCTATCCAACCCGACACTTAGCATTGCCCATGGGATTAGCATGATTATTAAATATCTATTATCCAAAGCTGCCATCACAAAAGAAATCAGCATATTTTAAGAACCACTGTACTCACCTAGAACTCCCGTCTTTTATGGACTCCCTAAAATTCACAAAAAAGACATCCCACTCCACCTCATTGTCTCTGCACTCACCCACTGAGAATCAAAATTCATAGAATACTTATCACAGCTATTCATGAAAGCTTTACCATCTTATATCAAAGACACCAAAGATTACTAAACTTACTACAAATACTAGACCTTCCCTTTACCTGGAAATGTTATCAAAGTCACAGCTGATGTAGTATCACTCTACACAAACATCCTACAGGATGAAAGGATAGAAACATTTAATGGTACTTTATCACTAAATATGAATCTTCTACGAGCAGTGGCCTCACCTACTCACTATCAAAATTAATTTAGAACTTATCCTCAACCAAACTTGCTTCCAATTTCTAGAGGAATCTTTTCAACAGACTCATGGCACAGCTATGGGCACAAAGTGTGCACCCCCATATGCTTGCATCTATATGAGATTCATTGATGACATTTTCTTCATCTTTAATGGATCAGAAAAATAACTAAAAATGCTCTTCCATAAAATCAATAACCTTCAACTCACCAAAACATCAATTAATTACCTCGAAACATATGTCCATGTGGGAGAAAACACAAACCTATACACCAGTTTATACACCAAACCCACCGACACCTTTGCAGTACTCCATTTTGACTCTTTCTACTCCCTATAGACACAAATGTCGATCATTCAGGTATTACGATGCCATTTGATCATCACCCTGGCTTACAAAAAAACACCCAACGATGCACCCACCACGCACAGAACCCCAATCTTCTCCATTCCTCATGGCAATTAAAACCCAGCTATTATGCAAATTATTAACTCTAACTGGTTCCTGATTTCCTATGACACCACTCTCTCTGGCATTTTCGGACCATGCACTTGGCCACTCTAGTGCTTTCTACGTAGACTTTGGGCAAGTCCTTTCGGCCGATCATCAACATGGCCATCTCATGACCAGGGCCAATCTTGATGTTTGCGGTGGACTTGGTTTGGACCGAGACTTGGTTTGAGCCAGGCTAACCCGTTCCTTCAGAGGCCACGAGTCCACACGCGAGCGCGAATTTCCATGAGTTAATAATGTATCACACAAACAATTACCGCGCAATTATTTCCGACCATAACCACAATCCAATACTTATCTCTCCACCAATCAGAACCAAGTTGTAATGACTACACCTCCAATCACCACCCCCAATTTACTCACGTGACTCTACTACATATACCCAACTGCACATGGCATTACTGCTTCTCATAACTCATTTAACTACGAGAACACGAGTAATCATGACTTCATAAAAGGTAACATCTCTGATTAGTACCCCCCATCCCCCTGTTGACCAACCGTTCATCCCAGAACAAAATGCTCTTGAGTCTATCATGTCCAACGCCAGAACTTTATGCAGAAAACGGTATGGGTTCTGTGTTTTGGGTCTAATGATGCGACAGAACCCTAGTCAACAACCTCCACCAATTATATTTATTCGTCTATTGAGGCAGAATACGGAACGACATTTCCCTTTTTTTGCCTATTTACTTTTTTGATGACGTCTTTAGGGACAAACAGGTGGCGCAAAAATGAAGAATTTGGGAGAAAAAAAATTCCACCTCCCAAAAAATTGGTTGCTAAGGAAAAATAATCCCTAGTTACCAAAAAAAAATACTTGTTCCAAGTTCCAAAATTTCAAGCCATAATAGCCATTCGTTCAGAAGTTGTGAAAAAAAGTATGGTAGAGACTTTACTTAAATTATATTTTTTTCTTTCAAATCCTTACTAAATTATGCCGTTGCTACAGTTTATTTTGTGTATTTCTTCTTTATTATTTCAGCAACGCCTGAAGCATCTACTATATCTGAGGCGTACTTTCATGAAGGATGTGTTAATGTTGCATGGAACTTATTTAATGCAGGTTTATGTCCTGTAATATATGAAGTAAACTTTGTTGAAGCTAATGAAACGATCACTTATTCACTTAATGTATCTAAACTATATACTAAGGAAGAAAAGACATGGCGACATCAATGTTGTACAGGTGTAGAAGATGTAACAACTGCTAAGATTCGTACTATATTTGGTGATTATGCTGCCCAATCTTCAGTTACAGATGTTTCAAAACGTATACCAGCTTCATGTGCTTCAAAAACTACAGGTATTTGAAATAGACTTGAGGGATGTATGCCAGCTTTTGTTTTCGGTATTTATTCTGCTTATAATCGTATAATGAGCTTCCAGTTGATAATAATTTTGTATAAACTGTTTTTTGTCTATCAAAGTTTCTTTAAACTCTGACAAAAGTTAAGCCATAGGAGAGAAGTCTGTGGCCACATACCTATCGACTAAAAACGAGATAGAGTCATGTCAGATTCAACTTTTATTTCTAGGTTCAGACACCGTAAATTTGTAATTTGTTTGATTTAATTTTAATAATGTGCCACTTCATTTCTTTATATTCACTGGGGAAAATCTATTTTCACACTTACATTTAGAAAATGACAACACAGTTGCAATTGCTGGTGGTATTATCGCTGCAATTATTTCTATTGTTATAACAGCAATCTTATTTTTTATGTTGGGTCGAAGAAGTACGTATTTCAATAAAATAAGTATCTAGGTAGTTAATGTTGACCGACAAGTGGGATAATACTTTGGAACTTAAGCTAAGTTTACACTGATAACAAATAAATATATTGCTATGCAAAATTATCTGATTAATCTGATTTGGGATTAATTTAGCTTAATGGTTTTTAGATATCACATCATTCAGCAATCTATAAAACTATAGAATATTTGGTTCTTGTACTGCAATCAGAATCACATTTATCGACACAATCGTTACCTAAAATTTAATCTAAACAACGGTAACAAGTACGATAATGAACAGAATTAAAAATTAAATGAATGAAGATTATGGCGAAACTCGATATCTATTAAGCATTGGTTCATCCATTTAATATGGATATAACGTATTAGAGGATATAAAAAGAGAAATAAATATGATTGTAGTTTTAGCATATTTAATAGTCATCTTGGCAGGACGTTCATGGAATACATACCCTTTTGGTAGTGCCCGATTGACGGATATCGAAGGATATCGAAGGATAGTCAATAATCAAAGTTATGTTTTTTATGTTAGGTATTACATCAAAATTACGAAATACTGATAAAAAAGAAGAAACTTACTGCGAGGTATCCAACAACAGACTTATTGCTGCATCAAGACAAGATTCGAATTATACAGCGTTAAATATGGCGGGAGTTAAACCAGTTGTATACGCAGATTTGAACGCAAATCCTGACAACAATGAACATGCTTCAAACAAAAATAAATATGCAAATGTAATAATGGATTATGAAATCCTGCCTGACTCAAATCATCCATGAATGGTCGTACGTAATCGGACTAAACATGTTATAAGTTATAACATTTCTTAATGTAAGTAAATGAATAGAAATGCTGTATCTAACTTTACACAATTTAAATCTGGTATTGTTGCAACGTAACTCCATCGGTAGATAATTTGTTGTAGTATCGGTAATTTCAAAATGACTATAGAAATTATGAGCAAATTAGATAGCATACTTGCACTCAAAGTTGTTAATTTTAAAAACATCAGAAAATGTTTTTATTCGTAATTACTACTGAGATTATTCAAGCATCACTTTTAAGATTACTTCCAGGCCGTGATATCATTGTGGAGCTTAGTTTTAGTTTGGGTGATTCTCTAATTTCTTCGTAAATATGATTTTTTATCGTAATCCAATATTCCAGAGTTATTAAAAGCTTTTTTCACCTGCAAATAGATAAGGAAAGTTTAATTATAATAAAGGAAGTTGTAAGAGGTCAAAACTCTTGACGCTGATGTCATAATTAGTGGTATTTAATAATATGAACAATATTCCTTCAGATCTATTTTGTACATGGTAGTTATTTGCTAAGATTTTTAAGAAGGAAAACAACAAATCCATATTCTTTTTTATGTGACGCCAATATTCTCAAGCTAAGTCAAATTCTTCAATATGTTCTGAAGAAGTTTAGAAGAAATGTTGAGATGACTCGAGAATTTTAAATTAGCTTTTTAGATTATTTGTCATACTAAAACGAATGTTCTATATACAATTTCATAATGTTCTTCTCTGTTTACACTTTAGTATTTTATTGTTGCCTACAACCGATCGCAAAAATTATGAGACATTTTACGAATGTTAACAAGCAAGCCACAAGTAAAACGTAAATACTGAAAATGACCACTAGACGTCCCTTAAGATGTATTCGAGTAGACTTAAGGGCTTAGGACATGTCAAAAAAGTTAATTTCCAAACAAACGATGGGTGATTTATTTCTATTATTTTTTTATATGACATGACATACTGTTGGATTCGAAATTTTATGCTGACTTTGTTTTGCCTATTTATTTTATATAGGAAGACTTCTGATAAGCTATTGTAGCAAGAACTTTGAAAATAGGAAATTTCATACCCAGGAAAGCTATGACGTCATACTTATGAAACGATATGGCACCTGCTAATTATTTTTATGATACAAGGTAGATTATAGTCTGAAGTGCCTTTGGGGTAAATTTGAAAAATAAATATGCAGCCGTTCAGATTATCTGGAGGAGGCATCATGCCCTCTAGGCCCTCAGAGCCCTAAAAACCTAGGCCTAATAGGGTTAAGTTGTTCTATATGTAAACCAAGTTTTATAAGCGTTAGTGGTTTGCATTTCTATGAAATTGTTTGTATTAAGTGGTTATATGAGTGTAGCTGCCAAGTCTCAATTCATAAACAATAATGATTCGGAAATAAAAGGCCATAGGCATAGACAGGCCAAAAAATCTAGGGTTGAACAGGGTTAAGCTAAGCACATCATGATCGGACCGAAAAATTGTCAGCATTTTGTAGATGTTTTGCAGGGAATAAATTTTTGCAGTGTTTTTTACTTATTTTCGTGATAGTAAGTTCCCGTATCCGAAACCCAGTTTACTGTGAAAGTTTATTCCCGAAAAATATAGTAGTGAGTTGAAAGTTTATTCCTGCACAAAAACATATTCTTCAACATTAATTACAAAATTGCCACAAGTTTTTTGTAATTTGTACAATTTTTAGTAACAAAGTATCCGCAATCGTCCGCTCATTCAAAAATACTGTACTGTACACAAAAGAAAACACACATATTATTTTTGTTGAAAGTAAGATTTACGAAAGTTTGTTATAGCAAAATACTATAAAACATTTACAACTCCGAAAGGTTGCAATAATGTTCTGCTCTCTACAAGACAGCAAAAGTTTCTTCTCACAAAATTTCTTCCTGCAATAAGTACATTGCTACAAAGACAATTTTTTTCTGCGGAAACATTTTTAGCGGAAAACTTTGGTTGAAAAACATTCAAACAAAGCTTATTTTTCTGTTTTTACTTTCCTAAAAATTTAGAGATTTGCTTGATATGTATATAAATCTTAAATGTAGGTTTTTCATGATTTCACTTAAGTTTTGGACAAAATTAAAAAAACAGAAAAATGGAAAGATTTCCCATGCGAACGTTTGCATTGTTAATGTACTCTATTTGAGTTATTTGAAGTAACCGATAACTCAAACTTCTATATAATAGATATATGCAAAAAAAGTTATATACAAGTCGAATTAATAAGAGTACAAGTATATAAAACTTTCTTGAAAATGTATGCCAATACTTCTACATGAAATGAGTACACAGTAGTGTTTCCTGTATGTTATTGCTATGATGTTGCAAACAATTCATTCTGATCAAAAATAAAATTATA
>JAULBZ010003374.1:0-16554 GCA_032360805.1 Neoturris breviconis
TTTATTATTAATTTAATTTATATAAATAATATAATAATTTAATTAATTATTATATATTTATAAATTTATATATTATTGAATATTTATATAATATATATATATATATAGAAAAATTAAATTATTTAAATAATTTAATATAAATTTTTAAAAAATTTCTTAAATGTATTATTTTTATAAAAAATATTTATATAATAAAATCATTTTTTTTTAAAAATAAACAAAAAATTTTTAATAAATAAATTTTATAATGAAATATAATTTATTTATTTTTTATTTTTTTAAAAAAAATTTTTAAAAAAAATAATTTTTTTTTTAAAAAAAAACTATATACTAATTATAAATTAATAGATATTTATATATATATAAATATTTAATATATTATTATATATCTAATAATTTAAATAAAAAATTTTAAAATTTAAAAATGTAGATATAATTTATAAAAATTTATATTCTCATATTTATTTATTATTAATTTAATTTATATAAATAATATAATAATTTAATTAATTATTATATATTTATAAATTTATATATTATTTAATATTTATATAATATATATATATATAGAAAAATAAAATTATTTAAATAATTTTACATAAAATTTTAAAAAATTTCTTAAATATATTATTTAATAAAAAATTACTTTTAAAAAAAAATAATTTTAATTTTTTTAAAAAAATAGTAAATAAATAAAAAAAAAAAAAAAAAAAAAATGAAAATTATATTATTAATGAATTGCCTGATAAAAAGGATTACCTTGATAGGGTAAATCATGCAGTTTTCTGCATTCATTGACTGATTTATATATTATTTATAAAGATGATTTTATATTTAATAGAATTAAACTATTTCTAAAAGTATCAAAAACTTTTGTGCATCATACACCAAAATATATTTACAAAAAGATAAGCTAATTAAGCTACTGGGTTCATACCCCATTTATAAAGGTTATAATCCTTTTCTTTTTAATTTTTAATAATTCGTCAAAAATTTTATTTATTACAATTATAATTATTGGGACATTAATTACAGTTACATCTAATTCTTGGTTAGGAGCTTGAATAGGTTTAGAAATTAATTTATTATCTTTTATCCCCCTATTAAGAGATAATAATAATTTAATATCTACAGAAGCTTCTTTAAAATATTTTTTAACCCAAGTTTTAGCTTCAACTGTTTTATTATTTTCTTCAATTTTATTAATATTAAAAAATAATATAAATAATGAAATTAATGAATCTTTTACATCCATAATTATTATATCAGCTTTATTATTAAAAAGTGGAGCCGCTCCTTTCCATTTTTGATTTCCTAATATAATAGAAGGTTTAACATGAATAAATGCTTTAATATTAATAACTTGACAAAAAATTGCACCTTTAATATTAATTTCTTATCTTAATATTAAATATTTATTATTAATTAGAGTAATTTTATCAGTTATTATTGGAGCTATTGGAGGATTAAATCAAACTTCTTTACGAAAATTAATAGCATTTTCTTCAATTAATCATTTAGGGTGAATATTAAGATCTTTAATAATTAGAGAATCAATTTGATTAATTTATTTTTTTTTTTATTCATTTTTATCATTTGTATTAACATTTATATTTAATATTTTTAAATTATTTCATTTAAATCAATTATTTTCTTGATTTGTTAATAGAAAAATTTTGAAATTTACATTATTTATAAATTTTTTATCATTAGGAGGATTACCTCCATTTTTAGGATTTTTACCAAAATGACTTGTAATTCAACAATTAACATTATGTAATCAATATTTTATATTAACACTTATAATAATATCAACTTTAATTACATTATTTTTTTATTTACGAATTTGTTATTCCGCTTTTATAATAAATTATTTTGAAAATAATTGAATCATAAAGATAAATATAAATAGTATTAATTATAATATATATATAATTATAACTTTTTTTTCAATTTTTGGATTATTTTTAATTTCTTTATTTTATTTTATATTTTAAGGCTTTAAGTTAATAAAACTAATAACCTTCAAAGCTATAAATAAAGAAATTTCTTTAAGCCTTAGTAAAACTTACTCCTTCAAAATTGCAGTTTGATATCATTATTGACTATAAGACCTAATTAATTTGTCCTTATTTGATTAAGAAGAATAAATCTTATATATAGATTTACAATCTATCGCCTAAACTTCAGCCACTTAATCAATAATCGCGACAATGATTATTTTCTACAAATCATAAAGATATTGGAACTTTATATTTTATTTTTGGAGCTTGAGCTGGAATAGTTGGAACATCTTTAAGAATTTTAATTCGAGCTGAATTAGGACATCCTGGAGCATTAATTGGAGATGATCAAATTTATAATGTAATTGTAACTGCACATGCTTTTATTATAATTTTTTTTATAGTTATACCTATTATAATTGGTGGATTTGGAAATTGATTAGTGCCTTTAATATTAGGTGCTCCTGATATAGCATTCCCACGAATAAATAATATAAGATTTTGACTTCTACCTCCTGCTCTTTCTTTACTATTAGTAAGTAGAATAGTTGAAAATGGAGCTGGGACAGGATGAACTGTTTATCCACCTCTATCCGCTGGAATTGCTCATGGTGGAGCTTCAGTTGATTTAGCTATTTTTTCTCTACATTTAGCAGGAATTTCTTCAATTTTAGGAGCTGTAAATTTTATTACAACTGTAATTAATATACGGTCAACAGGAATTTCATTAGATCGTATACCTTTATTTGTTTGATCAGTAGTTATTACTGCTTTATTATTATTATTATCACTTCCAGTACTAGCAGGAGCTATTACTATATTATTAACAGATCGAAATTTAAATACATCATTTTTTGACCCAGCGGGAGGAGGAGATCCTATTTTATACCAACATTTATTTTGATTTTTTGGTCATCCTGAAGTTTATATTTTAATTTTACCTGGATTTGGAATAATTTCTCATATTATTAGACAAGAATCAGGAAAAAAGGAAACTTTTGGTTCTCTAGGAATAATTTATGCTATATTAGCTATTGGATTATTAGGATTTATTGTATGAGCTCATCATATATTTACCGTTGGAATAGATGTAGATACTCGAGCTTATTTTACCTCAGCTACTATAATTATTGCAGTTCCTACTGGAATTAAAATTTTTAGTTGATTAGCTACTTTACATGGAACTCAACTTTCTTATTCTCCAGCTATTTTATGAGCTTTAGGATTTGTTTTTTTATTTACAGTAGGAGGATTAACAGGAGTTGTTTTAGCTAATTCATCAGTAGATATTATTTTACATGATACTTATTATGTAGTAGCTCATTTTCATTATGTTTTATCTATAGGAGCTGTATTTGCTATTATAGCAGGTTTTATTCACTGATACCCCTTATTTACTGGATTAACGTTAAATAATAAATGATTAAAAAGTCATTTCATTATTATATTTATTGGAGTTAATTTAACATTTTTTCCTCAACATTTTTTAGGATTGGCTGGGATACCTCGACGTTATTCAGATTACCCAGATGCTTACACAACATGAAATATTGTATCAACTATTGGATCAACTATTTCATTATTAGGAATTTTATTCTTTTTTTTTATTATTTGAGAAAGTTTAGTATCACAACGACAAGTAATTTACCCAATTCAACTAAATTCATCAATTGAATGATACCAAAATACTCCGCCAGCTGAACATAGATATTCTGAATTACCACTTTTAACAAATTAATTTCTAATATGGCAGATTAGTGCAATAGATTTAAGCTCTATATATAAAGTATTTTACTTTTATTAGAAAATAAATGTCTACATGAGCTAATTTAGGTTTACAAGATAGAGCTTCTCCTTTAATAGAACAATTAATTTTTTTTCATGATCATGCATTATTAATTTTAGTAATAATTACAGTATTGGTGGGATATTTAATATTTATATTATTTTTTAATAATTATGTAAATCGATTTCTTTTACATGGACAACTTATTGAAATAATTTGAACTATTTTACCAGCAATTATTTTACTATTTATTGCTCTTCCTTCTTTACGTTTACTTTATTTATTAGATGAAATTAATGAACCATCTGTAACTTTAAAAAGAATCGGCCATCAATGATATTGAAGTTACGAATATTCAGATTTTAATAATATTGAATTTGATTCATATATAATTCCAACAAATGAATTAATAACTGATGGATTTCGATTATTAGATGTTGATAACCGAGTAGTTTTACCCATAAACTCACAAATTCGAATTTTAGTAACAGCTGCTGATGTTATTCATTCTTGAACAGTACCTGCTTTAGGAGTAAAAGTTGACGGTACACCTGGACGATTAAATCAAACTAATTTTTTTATTAATCGACCGGGTTTATTTTATGGTCAATGTTCAGAAATCTGTGGAGCTAATCATAGATTTATACCGATTGTAATTGAAAGTGTTCCTGTAAATTACTTTATTAAATGAATTTCTAGAAATAACTCTTCATTAGATGACTGAAAGCAAGTACTGGTCTCTTAAACCATTTAATAGTAAATTAGCACTTACTTCTAATGATAAAAAATTAGTTAAAATCATAACATTAGTATGTCAAACTAAAATTATTAAATAATTAATATTTTTTAATTCCACAAATAGCACCTATTAGATGATTATTATTATTTATTATTTTTTCTATTACATTTATTTTATTTTGTTCTATTAACTATTATTCTTATATACCAAATTCACCTAAATCTAATGAATTAAAAAATATCAACTTAAATTCAATAAATTGAAAATGATAACAAATTTATTTTCTGTATTCGACCCCTCAGCTATTTTTAATTTTTCACTTAATTGATTAAGAACATTTTTAGGACTTTTAATAATTCCGTCAATTTATTGATTAATACCTTCTCGTTATAATATTATATGAAATTCAATTTTATTAACTCTTCATAAAGAATTTAAAACTTTATTAGGCCCATCAGGTCATAATGGATCTACTTTTATTTTTATTTCTTTATTTTCATTAATTTTATTTAATAATTTCATAGGATTATTTCCATATATTTTTACAAGAACAAGACATTTAACTTTAACTTTATCTTTAGCTTTACCTTTATGATTATGTTTTATATTATATGGATGAATTAATCATACACAACATATATTTGCTCATTTAGTTCCTCAAGGAACACCCGCTATTCTTATACCTTTTATAGTATGTATTGAAACTATTAGAAATATTATTCGACCTGGAACATTAGCTGTTCGATTAACTGCTAATATAATTGCTGGACATTTATTATTAACTCTTTTAGGAAATACAGGACCTTCTATATCTTATATATTAGTAACATTTTTATTAATAGCTCAAATTGCTTTATTAGTATTAGAATCAGCTGTAGCTATAATTCAATCTTATGTGTTTGCTGTATTAAGAACTTTATATTCTAGAGAAGTAAATTAATGTCTACACACTCAAATCACCCTTTCCATTTAGTGGATTATAGTCCATGACCATTAACAGGAGCTATCGGAGCTATAACAACTGTATCAGGTATAGTAAAATGATTTCATCAATATGATATTTCATTATTTGTATTAGGTAATATTATTACTATTTTAACTGTATATCAATGATGACGAGATGTATCACGAGAAGGAACATACCAAGGATTACATACTTATGCAGTAACTATTGGTTTACGATGAGGAATAATTTTATTTATTTTATCAGAAGTTTTATTTTTTGTGAGATTTTTTTGAGCTTTTTTTCACAGAAGTTTATCACCCGCTATTGAATTAGGAGCATCATGACCTCCTATAGGAATTATCTCATTTAATCCATTTCAAATTCCTTTATTAAATACAGCTATTTTATTAGCTTCAGGAATTACTGTAACTTGAGCCCACCATAGACTTATAGAAAATAATCATTCACAGACTACTCAAGGATTATTTTTTACAGTTTTACTAGGAATCTATTTTACAATTCTTCAAGCTTATGAATATATTGAAGCTCCATTTACTATTGCAGACTCAATTTATGGATCAACATTTTTTATAGCAACAGGATTTCACGGAATTCATGTATTAATCGGAACAACTTTTTTATTAGTATGTTTACTACGACATTTAAATAATCACTTCTCAAAAAATCATCATTTTGGTTTTGAAGCAGCTGCATGATATTGACATTTTGTCGATGTAATTTGATTATTTTTATATATCACAATTTACTGATGAGGAGGATAATTATATTATTAATTAAATATCTATATAGTATAAAAGTATATTTGACTTCCAATCATAAGGTCTATTAATTAATAGTATAGATAATTTTTTCTATTATTTTTATTGCTTTATTAATTTTACTAATTACAACTATTGTTATATTTTTAGCTTCAATTTTATCAAAAAAAGCTTTAATCGACCGAGAAAAAAGATCCCCATTTGAATGTGGATTTGATCCAAAATCTTCATCTCGATTACCATTTTCTTTACGTTTTTTTTTAATTACTATTATTTTTTTAATTTTTGATGTAGAGATTGCATTAATTCTACCTATAATTATTATTATAAAATATTCTAATATTATAATTTGAACAATTACTTCAATTATTTTTATTTTAATTTTATTAATTGGATTATACCATGAATGAAATCAAGGAATATTAAATTGATCAAACTAATATATTTATATATATATATATAGGGTTGTAGTTAAATATAACATTTGATTTGCATTCAAAAAGTATTGAATATTCAATCTACCTTATTAATAACTGAATATGAAGCGATTGATTGCAATTAGTTTCGACCTAATCTTAGGTAATTATACCCTTATTCTTTAATTGAAGCCAAAAAGAGGCATATCACTGTTAATGATATAATTGAATTTTAAATTCCAATTAAGGAAATATGATGATCAAGTAAAAGCTGCTAACTTTTTTCTTTTAATGGTTAAATTCCATTTATATTTCTATTTATATAGTTTAAATAAAACCTTACATTTTCATTGTAATAATAAAATATTATATTTTTATAAATTACTAAAATTAATTCACTATATCCAAAGATTTAATAATCTCCATAACATCTTCAATGTCAAACTCTAGTATAAGCTATTTGGATATAAAAATAATAAAATTAATAAAATTAAAATTCAAAATACAAATAATAATAAATAAATTTTCAAAGAATTATTATGTATTAAAAATAAAGTTTTAGAATATATAGATAATTTTTGATATAAATGTTGACCTCCAAAATATTCTGATCAACCTTGATCAAAACTTTTTACAACTAATTGACCATAATTTAAAGGATAAAAAATTATACCATAAGTTCTAATATAAGGTATAAATCATATAGACCCTAAAAAAGTTCTTAAACTATATATAAATAAAGATTTATTTAAAAAAAATAAATTTCTTAAAGAAATTAAATATCCAAATAAACCCCCTACAATACATACAAATAATGTTAACAATTTTATATAAATAGGTAAACAAATTATATAAGGAAAAGGAAAAATCAATCAATTTAATATTCTACCTCCAATAATTCTTATAATTAATAATCCTATTATACCACGGAGTATAATTCAACTTTCATCATTTAATATATTCAATCTACCGCAATTTAAATCACCGGTTATTGAATAATAAACTAATCGAAATGAATAACTAACAGTTAAACCCGTAGAAAAATAGTATAAAAAAAATGAAAACATATTAACATTTCTAATTCTAACAATTTCTAAAATTATATCCTTAGAATAAAATCCAGCTAAAAAAGGTATTCCACATAAAGCTAAATTAGATACGTTAAAACAAGCTGAAGTTAAAGGTATATGAATTCTTAACCCCCCTATTAAACGAATATCTTGAGAATTATTTATATTATGAATAATAGCCCCAGCACATATAAACAATAATGCTTTAAATAAAGCATGAGTTAATAAATGAAATATAGCTAATTTTAAAAATCCTATAGACAAAATTCTTATTATTAAACCTAACTGACTTAAAGTAGATAAAGCAATAATTTTTTTTAAATCAAATTCAAAATTAGCTCCTAATCCAGCTATAAATATTGTTAATCCAGATAATAATAATATTAATTGTCCTAACCAAGAAGTTCTTAAGATAATATTAAATCGAATTAATAAATATACACCAGCTGTAACTAATGTAGAAGAATGAACTAAAGCAGAAACAGGTGTAGGAGCAGCTATAGCTGCAGGTAACCAAGAAGAAAAAGGAATCTGAGCTCTTTTAGTTATAGCAGCTAATATTACTAATCTTCCAATTATTAACATTTCAAATTCATTTTGTATAATTTCTAAATAAAAAATATAATTTCATCTTCCATAATTTAATATTCAAGCAATAGAAAGAAGTAAAGCTACATCCCCAATTCGATTAGATAACGCAGTTAATATACCAGCATTATAAGATTTAATATTTTGAAAATAAATTACTAAACAATAAGAAACAAGTCCTAAACCATCTCACCCTAATAAAATTCTAATTAAATTTGGTCTAATAATTAACAATATTATTGATAAAACAAATATTAATACTAATATAATGAATCGATTAATATGATTATCATTTATTATGTATTCTTTTCTATAAAAAATCACTAAAGAAGAAATTATAAGAACAAAAGATATAAATAATAAACTTATTCAATCAAAAAGAAAAGTTATAACAATTCTTATAGAATTTAAAGAAACTAATTCTCACTCAATAAAATAAATCATATCATTTAACAAAAAATATAAACTTAATAAAAAACATGATAAACTTATAGAAATTAAATTAACAAATCTAATTCTACAAATAGATAAATATTTCATGATTTAAAATGAATATTTTCATATCACTAACACCACAAATTAGTATTTTTTTTAAACTATTTAAATATAATCATAATATAAATGATTCTCTTTTTAAAATTAATAAATTTAAAGGCAATCAATGTAACAATATTAATAAATATTCTCGAATTTTACCTCTTCTAAATGAATATACTCCAGAAAATAATTTACCATGCTGACTAAAAGAATATAAATATAAAGTATAAGCAGCTCTAAAAAAAGATAAAAAAGATAATAAAATTATAGAAATTCAAGATCAAGAAACAATTCTATTTAATAAAGAAATTTCTCCTAATAAATTTAATGTTGGAGGAGCTGCTATATTAGCTGATCTTAATAAAAATCATCATAAAGTTATCGAAGGTATAAAATTTAATAAACCTTTATTAATTAATATTCTTCGACTTCCAAGACGTTCATAAGATACATTAGCTAAACAAAATAACCCAGAAGAACATAAACCATGAGCAATTATTAATGTATAAGAACCACATAAACCTCAATAAGTTATAGTTAAAAGTCCTGATAGAACAATTCCTATATGAGCAACAGATGAATAAGCAATTAAAGCCTTTAAATCAGTTTGACGTAAACAAACTAATCTAACTAATACACCTCCTACTAATCTAATTCTAATTCAAACAAATCTATACTTCAAATTTATTAACTGTAAAAAACTAATAACTCGTAATATTCCATAACCTCCTAATTTTAGTATAATACCTGCTAAAATTATAGACCCAGAAACTGGAGCTTCAACATGAGCTTTAGGTAATCATAAATGAACTAAAAATATTGGTATTTTTACTAAAAAGGCACACAATAAACAAAAATATAATAAATCGTAATTAAACATAAAATTATTTATTAAATAAAAATTTATAGAACCAATTTTATTTATTACATAAAAAATACCAATTAATATAGGTAAAGAAACTAATAAAGTATAAAATAATAAATATAAACCAGCTTGTAAACGTTCTGGCTGATAACCTCAACCTAAAATTAAAAATAATGTAGGAATTAGTCTTCTTTCAAAAAATAAATAAAATATAAATAATCTTATTCTTGAAAAAGTTAAAATCAACAATAATAATAAAATAATAATATTTAATAAAAATAAATTTTTATAATTATTATGTTTATTAATTATTTCTCTAGCTAATAATATTAATGAACAAATTCATAAACTTAATAAAATTAATCCATAAGATAATATATCACAACCTAAAAAATAAGAAATTTCTGATCAATAATTTATAAAATTATTTATTAATAAAAAAATAAATCTAATAAAAAATATTATAATTTGTACCATTCAATATATATTATTAATAAAACAAAAAGGAATTAAAAATAATAAAAAAAAAATAATTTTTAACATTATATAATTCTAAAAGATTGAAAATAATCATTACCATGAGTACGAATTATAGAAACTAAAATTGATAAACCTAAGGCCCCTTCACATACTCTAAATGTCAAAAATATTATTCTAAAATAACTTTCATAATTTAATATATTTAAATAAATAAATAATATAAAAAATAATATTAAAACAATAAATTCTAAACTTAAAAGTATTGAAAGTAAATGTTTCCGATTAGAAACAAAACAAAATAACCCTAAAATAAATAAAATTATAGGTAAACTTCAATATAAAATTATAATCATTAGTTTTAATAGTTTAATAAAAACATTGGTCTTGTAAATCAAAAATAAGATTATTTCTTTTAAAACTTCAAGAGAAAAGAAATTTCTTTTTCATTAATCCCCAAAATTAATATTTTAAATAAACTACCTCTTGAAATTATTCAATTAATATTATATTCATTAATTATTACTACTTCCATTATTTTTCTAAATATAATTCATCCATTAGCTTTAGGATTAACTTTATTAATTCAAACAATTTTTGTATGTTTACTAACTGGATTAATAACTAAAAGTTTTTGATATTCATATATTTTATTTTTAATTTTTTTAGGAGGAATACTTGTATTATTTATTTACGTAACATCTTTAGCCTCTAATGAAATATTTAATTTATCAATAAAATTAACTCTATTTTCTTCATTAATTTTAATTTTTATATTAATTTTATCATTTATTATAGATAAAACTTCTTCTTCTTTATTTTTAATAAATAATGATATACAATCTATTATTAATATAAATTCTTATTTTATAGAAAATTCTTTATCTTTAAATAAATTATATAATTTTCCTACAAATTTTATTACAATTTTATTAATAAATTATTTATTAATTACTTTAATTGTTATTGTAAAAATTACAAAATTATTTAAAGGACCTATTCGAATAATATCTTAATTAATGAATAAACCTTTACGAAATTCCCATCCTCTATTTAAAATTGCCAATAATGCTTTAGTAGATTTACCAGCTCCAATTAATATTTCAAGATGATGAAATTTTGGATCATTACTTGGATTATGTTTAATTATTCAAATTTTAACCGGATTATTTTTAGCTATACATTACACAGCTGATATTAATCTAGCTTTCTATAGTGTTAATCATATTTGTCGAGACGTTAATTATGGTTGATTATTACGAACTTTACATGCTAACGGTGCATCATTTTTTTTTATTTGTATTTACTTACATGTAGGACGAGGAATTTATTACGGTTCATATAAATTTACTCCAACTTGATTAATTGGAGTAATTATTTTATTTTTAGTAATAGGAACAGCTTTTATAGGATACGTATTACCTTGAGGACAAATATCATTTTGAGGAGCTACTGTAATTACTAATTTATTATCAGCTATCCCTTACTTAGGTATAGATTTAGTTCAATGATTATGAGGTGGATTTGCTGTTGATAATGCCACTTTAACTCGATTTTTTACATTCCATTTTATTTTACCTTTTATTGTTCTTGCTATAACTATAATTCATTTATTATTCCTTCATCAAACAGGATCTAATAATCCTATCGGATTAAATTCTAATATTGATAAAATTCCTTTTCATCCTTATTTTACATTTAAAGATATTGTAGGATTTATTGTAATAATTTTTATTTTAATTTCATTAGTATTAATTAGACCAAATTTATTGGGAGACCCTGATAATTTTATTCCAGCAAATCCTTTAGTAACACCTGCCCATATTCAACCAGAATGATATTTTTTATTTGCTTATGCTATTTTACGATCTATTCCAAATAAATTAGGAGGAGTTATTGCATTAGTTTTATCAATTGCAATTTTAATAATCCTTCCTTTTTATAATTTAAGAAAATTCCGAGGGATTCAATTTTATCCTATTAATCAAGTAATATTCTGATCTATATTAGTAACAGTAATTTTATTAACTTGAATTGGAGCTCGACCAGTTGAAGAACCTTATGTATTAATTGGACAAATTCTAACTGTTATATATTTCTTATATTATTTAGTAAACCCATTAATTACAAAATGATGAGATAATTTATTAAATTAAATAGTTAATGAGCTTGAATAAGCATATGTTTTGAAAACATAAGATAGAATTTAATTTTCTATTAACTTTTACTAAAAAAAATTCACTATAATAAAGAAAATAATAAAATTTTAAACCCAATAAAAAATAATAAATAATTTAAAGAAAAAGATAAAAAACATTTTCAAGCTAAATATATTAATTTATCATAACGAAATCGAGGTAAAGTTCCTCGAACTCAAATAAAAACAAAAGAAATAAAAGTTAATTTTATATAAAATAATAAATTAAACACATCACAACCTAAAAAAATAACGCAAAATAATATTCTTATAAATAAAATTCTCGCATATTCAGCTATAAAAATTAAAGCAAAACCCCCTCTTCTATATTCTACATTAAATCCTGAAACTAATTCTGATTCTCCTTCAGCAAAATCAAAAGGAGTCCGATTAGTTTCAGCTAATGAAATAGATATTCAAACTAAAGCTATAGGAAATAAAATAATTAAAAATCACATATAAACTTGATAAAAAAAAAAATAAATTATATTATAACTTCCAATTAAAAAAATAAAAGATAATAAAATTAAAGCTAAACTAACTTCATAAGAAATAGTCTGAGCCACAGCTCGCAAACCTCCTAATAAAGCATAATTAGAATTAGACGACCAACCAGCTACTATAACAGTATAAACCCCCAATCTAGTACAACATAAAAAAAATAAACCACCCAAATTAAAAGAATATAATTTTACAAAAAAAGGCATACATATTCAAACAAATAATGATAAAAATAAAGAAAAAATTGGAGAAATATAATATCTTAAATAATTAGATAATAAAGGATAAGTTTGTTCTTTTGTAAATAATTTAATCGCATCACAAAAAGGTTGAGGAATTCCTATTAAACCAACTTTATTAGGACCTTTACGAATTTGAATATATCCTAAAACTTTTCGTTCTAATAAAGTTAAAAAAGCTACACTTACTAATACACAAATAATTAATAACAAACTACCAATTAATGACAAAATAAATTCTATATAAAACAAGTACTATTTGTAATAAAAATCACATATATAAATTCTAAATTTATTGCACTAATCTGCCAAAATAGTTTTATATTAATAATATTCTTATAAAAAATATAATTATTTTGATATTTGGTCCTTTCGTACTAAAATATCATAATTTTTTAAAGATAGAAACCAACCTGGCTTACACCGGTTTGAACTCAGATCATGTAAGAATTTAAAAGTCGAACAGACTTAAAATTTGAACGGCTACACCCAAAATTATATCTTAATCCAACATCGAGGTCGCAATCTTTTTTATCGATATGAACTCTCCAAAAAAATTACGCTGTTATCCCTAAAGTAACTTAATTTTTTAATCATTATTAATGGATCAAATATTCATAAATTTATGTTTTTAAAAAATTAAAAGTTTTTTAAATTTTAATATCACCCCAATAAAATATTTTTATTTATTAAAATTTAATTAATCTATATAATTAAAATAAAAAAAAATATAAAGATTTATAGGGTCTTCTCGTCTTTTAAATAAATTTTAGCTTTTTGACTAAAAAATAAAATTCTATAAAAATTTTAAATGAAACAGTTAATATTTCGTCCAACCATTCATTCCAGCCTTCAATTAAAAGACTAATGATTATGCTACCTTTGCACAGTCAAAATACTGCGGCCATTTAAAATTTTCAGTGGGCAGGTTAGACTTTATATATAATTCAAAAAGACATGTTTTTGTTAAACAGGCGAATATTATTTTTGCCGAATTCTTTATTTAAACTTTTCATATAAATTAATTTTAACATTATTATATACTAATTTTATCATTATTACTTAATTTTAATAATTAAAACTAACATTTTAATAAATAATTAAAATTTAATAAATAATTTAATTTATAAAATAAATTATAACACATTTTTTAATAATTGCTAATTCTAAGCATATATTTATTAAATCTATTTAATATTTTTAAAAATTTATTTTATAGCTTATCCCATAAAACATTAAAATTATAAATTAATTAATTAAATAAATAATTAAGTAAATTTATAATTTCTAAATTAAATTTATTTCTTAAAAAACTAGATACCTTTAAAAACGAATAACATTTCATTTCTAATATAATATTATAAATAATTTTATCACATTAACTTAAATATTATATTAACTCTTTTAAAATCGAGAAAAATAAATATTTATTTTTTATTTAATAAACACTGATACACAAGGTACAATAAATTAAATTTTCTTTTAAAATAAAATTTTTTCAAATTATTTCAATTTTCTTTTACAATACTAATAAACTATTATTAAAATTATTTTTTCTTTAAACAATACTAAAACTTTAAATTTTATAGTTATTTCTAATAATTTTCTAAAAAATAATAAAAATTAATAAATAAAAACTAACTCAATTTATATTGATTTGCACAAAAATCTTTTCAATGTAAATGAAATACTTTACTTAATAAGCTTTAAATTGTCATTCTAGATACACTTTCCAGTACATCTACTATGTTACGACTTATCTTACCTTAATAATAAGAGCGACGGGCGATGTGTACATATTTTAGAGCTAAAATCAAATTATTAATCTTTATAATTTTACTACTAAATCCACTTTCAAAAATTTTTTCATAATTTTATTCATATAAATAAATTTATTGTAACCCATTATTACTTAAATATAAGCTACACCTTGATCTGATATAAATTTTTATTAAAATTATTGAATATTATTATTCTTATAAAATATTCTGATAACGACGGTATATAAACTGATTACAAATTTAAGTAAGGTCCATCGTGGATTATCGATTAAAAAACAGGTTCCTCTAGATAGACTAAAATACCGCCAAATTTTTTAAGTTTCAAGAACATAACTATTACTACTTTAGCAATTTATTTACATTTTAAATAATAGGGTATCTAATCCTAGTTTTTTATTAAAATTTTTTAACCTCAATTACATTTTTATATAATAATTTAAATATAAAATTTCACTTAATATATTTAATTTTATTATTATTAATAAATTTAATTTAATTAATACTAAAAAAATTTATTTGTATTAATGGTATAACCGCGACTGCTGGCACCAATTTAGTCAATACTTTTTTATATTGCTATTTCTAAATTTCTTTAATTAATAATATTAATTACTGCGAATAAATTTTCATATTTATTTTTTAAATAAATATAAAATCACACAAAAATTTACATATAAATCAAATTAATAACAAATTTTTAAGCCAAAATAAAACTTTAAGTTTTTATTTTTGATTTTTTATTATTAATTAAATATTAATAATTTTTATTAAAATAATTTTTTAAAGAAAAATTAAAATTAATTTTAATTAAATATTAAAATAATTTAATTTTATAATAAATTTTTATCATATTATAATAATATAAAAATTTTATAAATTTATTTTTTAAATTTTACAAAATTTTTAAAATTTTTATTTTTTTTAAAAAAAAATAATTTTTAACAAAAAAAAATTTTTATCAAAAATTAATATAAAATAAATTTTAATTTTAAAATTAAAAATTTTAATTTTACACTTTTTCAAAAATATTTTTTTTTTAAAAAAAAAAATTTTTTTTAAAAAAAAATTTTTTTTTAAAAAAATTTTAAAAAATTATAGATTAATTTCTTTTAAATGACTAAAAAAAATTTTTTTTTTTAAGTATTTTAAAACTTTTTTTTTACAATTTTTAAAAAAATATATAAATATAAATTTTAAAAAAATTTTTTTTTTAAAAAAAAATGAAAATTATATTATAAAAATATTTTTTTTACAAAAATGAAAATTTAATCTATTAAAAAAAAATTATTAAAATTTTTATGAATAAATAAAAAAAGTAATAAATTTATTAAAAATCAATATATATATTTAATAAATAATTTGATTATTAATTAAATTATACGAATAATAAATATAATAAATAATTTATTTTAATCACTAAATCTGAAATAATTATATATATATATATATATATATATATATATGTAAATAAATAAAAATAAATTTATTCCCCCTATTTATAAATTTATTATATAATTAAAACTTAAAAAATATTTTTTTTTTTAAAAAAAATTATTTATTAAATTATACTTAATAAACTATTTTTATAATAAATTATTTTATAAATAAAATTATTTAAAATAATTAATAA
>JAULBZ010003375.1:0-16554 GCA_032360805.1 Neoturris breviconis
GTTGCAGAAGTTACAGAGATACAATTTATTTTTCGAGGGTGTATATACAAAGTATGGTTTGCAGAGGTCGCAGTGATATATTTTTGCAAGAAATATTGGTTCCGGCGGCGGTTGCAGAGAAGCGTTATTTCCGATATTCGAAGACAGGCGGAAATATAATTTCTTTGCGACTCTGCACAACATGCATACTCGGCGAGTACGATCTCCGCATGCGCAGTATGTAGTATAAAAGTATCGTACAGAGTTCGATCGCCCTCGGTTCTTTGAGTAGCAGATTGCATATAGCCTTTTCTTTAACTATATACAGACTCTGTATGAATTTATTTATTTGTTTTTTTCATATAAAGGATGCATCATTGTCACGTGATCAGCTACTGATACTAACCTCGCTCCCAGGGCTTCTTGCTATTCCATGTTCGAAAAGACAAGAAGCCCTGGGAACGAGGTTGCGTATATATTATTGGTTGGTTACAGAGGTTGCAGAGATACAAATTTTATTTATTGAAGATAAGTATTAGTCGGTCTACGGAGGAATCAAAAGCCAAGAAAACCAGAAGATAAAACGAAAATCGAGCGAAGTTGGAATTTACGGCACGGACTCAAATCAGAAAGGCTTGTTTCTCCCCACGTTTTTTTTTCTCTCGTATTTTCCCTCCCGTTCTCTCTTCTTCAGGCTGTCTGCCGAGAGTCTAAAGCTAGACTAAAAACCAACCGACCAGTATTGAACCGACCAACCGACCACCGAATGATTTCTGTAAATTTTATTTCTTTATTTTTATCAACATTGTGTAATTGTATACAATGATTCCAAGCCCTCGCCCTTGATCTCCTAAATTTTTGCATTTACTATTTAAGCTGACGGTACCAACCTCGTTCCCAGGGCTTCTTGCCTTTTCAAAACACGGAAGAGCTCTTCCGTGTTTCGAAAAGGCAGGAAGCCCTGGCAACGAGGTTGCTGACGGTACTGCAGCCTCGTGACCAACATAAATCATTCAAAACTCATCCATATATGGTTATTGTCATTGCTGCTACCTAAAAGGTAAAATAGCGCACTTAATAAGAAACTGTATCTGTATCTGTAAGAAATTAAGAAGCAGAATACAAACGTGTACCTATACATTCAGTTCAAGAGTAAATAATTTGTCTCTTCATAGTTATTTGATTGGAATATATGCAGCATGATCAAAGAAATAATTTTATTTTGTTTTCGAGAACAAAAATATAACTAGCTACAATCATCAAGATCATAAATTATGATTAAACTTGTGAATTTTAAAGGCTTAGGATCTTAGATCTTTTTACAAATTTGACAAATTCTCTTGATTCTAGCAGCCTAGTACCCAGGCTCTTAGAACAAATTTGAACTTTCGTTCCGATCACCTTGCAAGTAAAAATTTAAGGCTTTTTGTCAAAGTTAAAATTTTTACACGAATTTCTTTTTTTACCAAATATATATGACCACGATTGCACATTTTGTAAAATGACAAGGACAAGGATAAAATGACAACGACAAGGATATTAAAAGCTCGGTGACCTACACAGTACGCGTTTTTTTATATAAGAAACTTAAGATTTCAACAAGAACTGAAGTTTCTTATTTTTTAACAATATTTTGGAACTCAAATTTCTTATTTGATTCATAAAGCCTTGTTTAGAAGGAGTTATATAGTACTGCTAAAGAAAAATCTAACAAAAGATACAAATGAAACGGTTCGTTTAACGTATTCTATGTTTCTGTAAAAACTAAAGGTATAAGTTTTTTTCCTAATAAGTAAAATCCGCGAGGTTTGCACGTTATTTGGAAGTATTTGGAAAGATATAGGTTGTTGCTTTTCTTTTGCAACTCTGTATATCTAGAACGGTCAGGGCTCGAAATAACAGCCGGTCATCACTGTGGAGGAGAGATTTTTCAGAATATTTTCAGCTGTTATTTCGAGCCCTGAACGGTTAATGCTATGCTCTTGATATCAACGTTGATTTAATTTTTATCAAAAACCCTTTAAAAACACGTATAAGTTAAGTTCATTTATTTACCAGAAACCCCCTGAACGTATTTTAAAATTTTAACGATAGACAAAATAAACAATTTTTATGGGCCCCAGTCCCCATTTTATGCTAACATTTGTGACGCCGCCATTTGTGACGTCGATTTCTACCAATTGAGTGTCTTATTTTGGCTTTCGTCGCGATTTTTTCTTTTAGATTACTTTAAAATTACCACACACGTTGCCAACTTGATATGTAATTATTTGGTTCTAAAACAAAATGGTAGCAACTTTCTACACACTAGCTCATGCAATTGTTTTTTTATCTATATGGACTTTTATTTATTTTAGATCAAATAAAAATGTAAGCACAAGTAGAGATGCTTTTTAGATCGTGTGTAAGACAAAATCTCAGAGTTTTCATTTTTGATGAGTGATTTACTCTCAGTAGTGCACTTTGAGCTTCAAAATAGCTTAGTCACTGATTAGTTAAAAATCTTAGTTTTAAATTGCTGTTAGACACTCTTATCTCACTCCCCTTTGTCAAAAACGATTTTTTTTATGTTAAGACTTTCTTTCTCTTTAAAATCTTTCCAGGCAAAACTTTTGCAATGAAATCTTTGTAAATCATAGTTTATGAGCTGTGTGTTGGTCGTTACCCTAACCGTAAATTTAACAATTTACGGGACCAAAGGACCGAGGGATAAGTTCGGAGATTGTTGTATACAATTCACAATGTTGATAAAAAAAACAATTTTATATACAAGCTGCTAAAAAAAAAAATAATAATTCGGAAAAGCGACTTTAATTTCTTTTCTGGTCGGTGGTCGGTTGGTCGGTTTAACCTTGGTTGGTTGGTCAGTGGTAGGTGGCTTGTGATGGGTTGGTGGTCGGTGCATCACATTGCATATCTAAGCGTTTTGTTTTTATTCCTCTCCGTTGCATCATCCCAAAAAACACCTTCATCCTCCATTCATTTTGAGAGATTATGATTGGCTGATTAATGTCATAAAAAGTCTACATCAAGATTTTGTTTTTGGCAGAATAGAACAAAAGGTCTGTACTCCTATGGGTGGATTTAATACGTCAATACGACCATTTCTACCAATGGAATGTCTTCTATTGGCTTTCGCATGGAATTTCCCACTTGATTTGCCTCCACTGCCAGAAAGGCGAGTGGACAAAATCTTGTTCAAAGTCAGCAGTAATGACGTTAGAACAACGTCGAGCGACTTTGTTCTAGGGGCTTTTCTGCGTACTTTGAACAGGTTCTTGCCCACTAAGCTAGTGCTTACTAAAATAAGGAACAGTCTAAATCCCTAAAACCAACTAAACCGATCATGCCAACTTAAAAATAAGAATAACCAATGAAAGTGCAGAATTTTCTATTTCATTACCAACCTACTAGAAAATATCATTTGACCCAAGTGGCTTCATTTAAAATTCTGACCCTAAATTAGGTGAGATAAGCCAAATATGAAAAGCGCTTCTTTTTGAAATTTTTAGGCAAATTTGAGCCAAATATTTAAAGTGCTTCATTTTTTAATGGAAATTAGCATGTGGAAACTTTTGCTGATTCCAAATTTGATATTCAAATTGACTTACAACAGTGGACATGAATATTTGAGCAGAACGAATACTCGAATTTGTTCTAAGAGCCTGGGTACTAGGCTGCAAGAATCGACATAATTTGTCGAGTTTGTAAAAAGACGTAAGATCCTAAGCCCTAAGTCCTGATAAATCTCCTAGGAACGTGGTTGTTTCTTGTCGTTAAGTTCACAACCTTCATAGATTTTTACTTCTTTTGTCTTGGTTTGAGTTTTAGTTATCACGTCATCGTCTAAGTAGCTACTGACTCATTTGGAACGCCTGCATTAACATCTCTCCAGGACGAGTGTTGTCCATTAAATACAACGCCTTGTTTTCGGTCTTTTGAAACGATTTCTAAAACATTGTAAAGATTTCTTTCCACACACCGTAGCTTTTTAATTCCTGAAGGAGACCATCATGCTACACTTTTATTTGGGCTCATGCTCATATCCTTCGCTGATAGTTTCTAACTGTGGAGCGTCAATTTTCAGTATATGTAGAGAAAAGGAAACGGAATGAGTTCATTGTCCCAAGCTCGTCCCCAGTACCTTTTGACTTTTATTTATTTTTCTCGGATATTAGAAAAAAGTCAAAAGACGCTGAGAGCAAACTTTTTTATTGTTTAGGTATGGTGTAACGGTAAACCAGAATATAAATACCGGATATCCTCTGTGGAGGAGTGTTATCTGAATATACTAAAAATAAACTCCTCCACAGACAATGACTAGCAGTTATATTTAGACCTGAACACGAAGAGATCATAATAATTTCAGTAGCCTGTATGCTTTGATATATAATCCTTAAAATAATATGTTAAGATAACTGTAGACGTTTTCTATAGTCTAAGCTCCAGTTCGTAGTGATTGGGACTGGAGCTCAGACTAACGTTTTCGTATTTTTTTTGCAAAAAAAATGGAAAAAGTTAGAAAACAACAAAGTAAAATATAAACAATATACTCTGCAGACACACGACGTCGGAACAACGTTCAAAACGACGTCAAAACGACGTTGCGACGTCGTTTTAGTTGTGTACCCACTGGGTTAAGCAATCAAATTTTAAGTAGTTCTACAAATGAACTATAAACACAGCTGGCAAAGACCTGATCAAAGTCAGCAAAATAACGTTAATGTTATTTTGCTGACTTTGAACATGTTTTTGCTGGCTGAGAAGTTTGTAAGGTTAAACATGATATATTTTACCGTTGGATAAAAACCTTTTTAAAGTTAGCAGTAAAGACGCTAGAACGACGTCTTCGACAAAAAAAAACAGGTTTTTTGTCCGCTGGGTAGGCTTATCTGTCTTTCTAAAGCTTCTTTTACCACGTGGGCCTACATGCGGAGATTACCACGTGAACCTACATGCGGAGAAAAACGGTATGCTTCTTTTACCACGTGGGCCTACATGCGGAGTTTACCACGTGGACCTATATGCGGGGAAAAACGGCATCTAAAGACGGATCTCTACTAGGCGAATTCAATCGCACGAATACTGAATAAGGCCATTACATTGGTTGAAAGTGACATCACCCGCCTTAAAATGTAGCAATGCATGATTGCAGGAAATAATTTTCCCTTACAAAACATATTCACTTTATGAAATACTACCGAATACAAATACAATTTATAAACGGGATTATACGGAACGAGTATTGCCATATATGGTAATAGACAGTCTATATACGAGAATATACGGAGTCACGCTGCGATCATTTAGTAATATTTTCATCAAATAATAAAGGGATGAAACGGAAAGCATGGAATCAGTAGAACCCGGTGGGCAAAACTTGTTGAAAGTCAGCAGAAAAGACACTCGAACAAAGTTGTTCTAGTGTCTTTGCTGCGAACTTTGAACAAGTTTTTATCCATTTTGAAAGTGACTTATTGTAATGATTCCAAACGAATAAGAAATAACTTCAATCGACAATTTTAAAAAAATATATAAATACAAAAGATTCTTAGTCATAGTAACATCCCAGTGGACAAAACTTGTTCAAAGTCAGCAGTAAAGACGCTAGAACAACATCGTTCGACTTTGTTCTATCGCCTTTGATGCGGACTTTAAACAAGTTTTTGTCAACTGAAATTGTTTTTAGAAACAAGTGAAAAAGAATCTCAATATTCACAAAATATATCTCTCTTTGAGATAGGCATGTATTTTATGTCCCATAGCCTTCGATCATTACAATGGAAAAAATTATTTTGCTGAATAATTTCCTCCATACTTTCTTCGTTAGAATCCATAGACCAACGTTTATATTTATCAATACTTTCAAGACCAGATTCTAAAATGTCACTACCTTGTGCAATGGAGACCCAATCGTTTTGTTTTGGTTGATAGTCTTCGGATCCTCTTGCAATAAGAATCCAATTGTCATTGTTTTCATTTTTATAAGAATTTTGTGCTTTTAGTTCGGCAGCATGATATAAATCCTTCGACTCGTTGCAATGCACCTGTGAATATGGATAATGGAAACCAGAAGCTAATAGGTGCCAGCCTTGATACTTTTCCTGAATTTCACCATTTTTTCTGTCCGTTAGGTTGATATCATTGCTTAGTTTAATAGATTTCCATATGATGGGCTGGATTTCTTCTCTCGCATTTATTGATTGTTGTTTTGCATTAGATCCTAAAGATTCATCATCTGATGTCACCCTATGTTTTTTTGTTTGGGGTGGTTTTTCAATCTTTGGTTGGCTTGACCGACTTTCTTCATTTCCACTCATATCTATAGCTCTATCTAAAGCATCATCATCTTCCATTTCCTTTCTATTTCGAAATCGTTTTGATTTATCTGCATGTGATAATAAGGTATTACCCACGTCCTTGACTTCCGTTTTTTCCTTTCCCTCATGCAAGTTGTCTATTTTCTTCTTATCTGCATTGCCATCACCGAATTTTGAATATTTCTGCAAATCTATGGTTCCTGGTTTATTTCGATGCTTGGTTGGTTCAGTATCTATTGATGATAGTGACCTTTTTAGTTTGTCAATACTACGTTTAGATGTGCTATTGGAAACTTCAGTTATATTATTTTTTGCATGATTCAACCAATTTTCATTTTGTTGTTTTTCATCGAGTTCTGTTTTTGTTTTTTCAAATCTACTCCATTCTATATCATCTCCAACATCTCTTTCTGATTTCAACAGTCTTAGTCTGTTTCGGCCGGTGGAACCAGGGTATTGTTCCAGTTCTAACCCAGCTGAAATTTGCTCGTCATCGAGTTCTTTCTTTGTTTTTTCAAATCTACTCCAATCTATATCATCTCCAACATCTCTTTCTGATTTGAACAGTCTTATTCTGTTTCGGCCGGTGAAACCAGAGTTTTGTTCCAGTTCCGATCCATTTGAACTTTGCTCGTCGTCGAATTCTTTCTTTGTTTTTTTAAATCTACTCCAATCTATATCATTTCCGACATCTCTTTCCAATTTTAATGGCGTCATTCTGTTTCGGTCAGTGTAAGCGGCATTTTGAATGCTTTGCAACTCATGTTTATCTTTTCGATCTCCATCAAGTTCTGCTTTTGGTTTTTCATATCTACTCCAGTCTATACTATCATTTCTTTCATATTCGGACAATATTATTCTGTTTCGACTGATTGATTCCGAATCTTCCTCCAGTTGGAATACATCATTAATTTGTGTTTTGCCAAGTTCTGTCTTTGCCTTTTCATAAATGCTCCAATCTATCTCCTCTGGAGTATCTTTTTGAGATTTAAATGTTCTTAGCTTGATGGATTTAGCGTCTGGTTCCAGTGGCGATAATTCCTTCACGTCCACTCCACTTGTTTCATAAATACTCCAATCTATATCATCTACAGCATCTCTTCCATACGCAAACTGTCTCATTCGATTTCTACCCGATTCTTGTTCATCATCTTCTTTCTCTTCATCTTCAATGTTTTTCTTCTTTTTGTCAGTATTTCCAATTCTAGTTCTTTTACTCTGATAGGTTTTTGGCAACGGTTTTTTTATTTGATGCTTTTCAATGAATTGTGTTCCCTTACCAATTGCCATATATATAATTTCGTCATCGTCCTCTTCGTCATCATCAGACGTTATTGTACTAAAGTAACGTTCTCGAATCTGTGTTTCCAAATTTGCTTCTTCAAAAACTATATCCTCGTCATTAATCATTTGCAGTTGGGATTCAGTTCGTTCCAGAAAAATAAACTCGTTCCCTCCTATATCTATGCTCACTCTTCTTGATTGATGTAACACTGGTGGTGGACTCTTAATCCAAGTTTCATCGCTATCATCACTATGAAATATTTTGGGTTCTAATGTGTTTCCTTGAAAACCAGAATGATCGTCAGATATATGATTTATTGATCTGATCAACTCAGTTGACAAGTTCCTCGCTTTTTCTTCCCTTAACTTCTGCTGTCGAATCATTGTTCTCTTGCTTCTTTTCGAATTTGGAATTTCATCGTCGCCTTTCTCTTTATTAGACATTAATTCCGTAGATGCTTCATCTGCACTTGCATCTCCTGTTTTCTTTCTATCATCTAATGATCTCTTTAAGCTTGGCGTTGACTCACTATCGTCTACTGATCTCTTTAAGTTCTGCATTGAATCTTGCTGGTTAGGTTTGTTAAAGTCAACATTTCCATCATTAGTGTCCAGTTCATTACTTCTTATTCTTGAAGGAACATCGTATTTACTTTTTTCGATATTTCCTCTTATTGTTGCAGCTTCTTCAACATTGAGTGATGCATCAGAAATCATTTGGTTACCTTTCTTTTTTTTATCATCTGTAAGTGTTCTTTCTAGGTTTAAAGTTCTCTCGCTATTTTCTTTGTTAGATTTCCATCTTTCTATTGGATCAATCAATGACTCAGTGTTATCTTTATCCTTACTACTAGCCTTCAATTTCACTGCAGGTTCAGCAATTGCATCCAATGCTCCAACTTTAATTACATCCTTTTGATCCATGTTACATCTTAATTTCGTAGCTGGGTCAGCAACTTCGTCTAATGATTCATCGCTACTTTTCTCTTTGTTAGACTTCAATCTCGCTGCAGCTTTAGCAATTTCATCCATTTCTCCTACTTTGCGTGCGCCTTTTCTATCAATGTTAGATCTCAATCTCATAGCTGGGTCAGTGACTTCGTCCAATGATTCACCGCTACTTTTCTCCTTGCTAGACTTTAATCTCGCTGCAGCTTCAGCAATTTCATCAAAAGCTTCCATTTTGAGTCGATCTTTTCTATCTTTGTTGGACTTTAATCTTGCTGCTGCCTCAGCAATTTCTGAATCAATTGTATCTTGTCTTACAATACTGGTTGTTCGTTTTAATTTTATTTTTCTCCATTGTTGCAAATCAACTTCAGGATCATCATCATCATTTCCACCGAGTCCACAGTTTTTCTTTTTTTCCAACACTTCCCCAAATATTGAGAATTTATTTTTATCGATAGTACCAGTTTGCCGCGTTGTTGATTTGAATTTCTTAATTTCGATTTTTTTTTTCACTGTATCACCTCGGATTTCTTGCTGCTCTTCAGTTGTAGTGTTTTCTCGTTTGTTAGCCATTTTGATCTACTAAAATTAAAAGAATTATTCTATTGATTTTGCAATATGGATTAGGAAGTTCACGTGGTACACCACGAAGGTATACTATTAATAATTATTACGAGAGCAAAAACTACCGGATATGGTCCAGTATATTCCTTATTTGGACTGTGTATAGTCTAAAACAATGAAACCGAGGCGTTCGTTGCTCAAAAGAACTTGTTACAATGCAATAACTTCCTTTTTATGCCTTAAGACTTAGGTCACTGCACACACCAAAAAAAGTTATTGTATTGTAACAAGTTTTACTTTTCATTTTTTTATAAAAAGGTCTATTGCGTACACATGGATACAGTATATTTGATCGTATGTGGCAGTATTTCACGCTTTGTGGCCTTAACCCTATAAAATTTCCGGTCCCGAAGGCCAAAAGTGGTTCTGGGTCCGTTTGGAGAAAAGTTCGGTTTCCATTAGGCGGAATTCCGCACGAAGCTAAAATAAGACATTTCATTGGTAGAAGTTGACATCACACATCGTGTTTTCTTTTGGCTTCACGCAGAATATTCCGCTAGTGGATAACAACCTTTATAAAGACTAGAAAATGTTAAGAACGAGTTTAACATCGATCCAAAACATACTTACTATAACATACGAATCTTTCCAACAAAAGCTTTATAAAGCGTACGATCCAATACTTTTATGATACTTGTTTTTATTACTGCTCTATTCTAAGCAGATGTTTTGTTGAGACTGACACTTTACTTCTGTCAATAACCGCTATACGTAGTATATAATGCTCTTATGAAAATTGAAGCAATCAAGTCTAAGATTTATCAAAATAATCTGTTATAATTCACGAGGTAATGGAAGTTTTTTGTTTCAACATCAAAAGAATTACTCAAGGTGCGGTCTGTTTGTATCTTCCTCACTTAAAGCAATGTTACATTTGGCAAATAGTTATGTACTTTGAGCCTAATATCTACCTACATACTTTGTTCTCCTGCTAGGACGCACAACAGCTTGTATATGGAATCTCCATGAGGTTTGATCCAGTATTACTATTCTCCATTTGCCATTTCAGTGTCCTGCAGTAAAATGTATTATACTCTCTTCATATATACGTCCGGGTATTGCAAATTATTTTTGGCTAATACAATCCAACGACTCGGTTTCAATTTCTGATAGAGGTACCATGGTTGACTAAGTAATAACTTAGATGACGTTAACCTTTGCCACTAGGCCTCTTTCCATCCATATGTCGGTAAAAATGAGTAGCAGAAATGATAAGAGGTCAACTTGATTCTTATCCTAGTGCCTTTCTTAAATCCGGTTGATCTTTTGCCAATTCTGCTACTCATTTTACCAACCACATATGTGTGGAAGGAGACCTAGTGGTAGAAGCTAACGAGGAATGAACATTTTTCTCCACTAACTTGCTACCCAGCCAGCAAAAACCTGTTCAAAGTTAGCAAAAATAACGTTAGAACAAAGTTCTGTGAACGTTGTTCTAACGTTATTTTTCTGACTTTGAACAGGTTTTTGCCGACTAACTACTTACTACTAATTCACATTGAAGAATTAAATCTTTTTTAAGTAGAAACCAATCAGTCATTGCTTAACTCTTAGAATAACACCCTTCTTCTTAGAATAACACCCTTCTTCGTTCTCTGTTACCACTATTTTGATCGTCATATAATTATAAATTATAGAACATTTTAGCCAAACATTTGGACAGTCCCAGAAAGAATTAAAAAGTCAAAGATTCTTGGGAAGAGCTTGTAGCTATATATGACTTCTTTTCACAATATCAAAGTCCCATTATTTTTTATAAAAAAGTATTTTCATACGCGTATTATCTTATTATATTTCTACTTTCTAAGCAGATAGCTATATTCATACAAGCTTAACCTCGTTCCCAGGGCTTCTTGCCTTTTCGAAACACGGAGAAAGGCAAGAAGCCCTGGGAACGAGGTTGCATACAGGCTGTTTTGTTTTTCTTTTTCGTAAGCATCCGCATAAAATAGCCCGAGTGCCGCGTTTCTATAATAGCATAAATTTTAACCACGCAATCGACTTCCAAGTTCGAGACTAAATGATTTTTTAGGTTGTGGTATAGAAGTGTGCGTGCGATTCTACCAAGTAGAATTTCTGTGGAATTGAAGATGTTGTGGTTTGTATTTAGAGAATTATTATTAAAGTAGGATCATATGTCTGATTCGGTCAGTGCTTATCCTGTTCAAACTCTATATACAGCGAATGCCAGCTTGAAAAATGTAGACTATACCTTTAGTTTAAAGTCATTTCTGACCAGAACCCAGAACAGTTTATATTTACCATTGGGTTGTCAGATATCTCTTTTAAATCTATGCATGTTTAGGTGGTATGTCGCTTATGATCGAGTGTGAGAAGTTTGTAGTTTCGTTATGAGTCTACTACATCACAGATTTGGCTTATTTCTATCAGGATTATAACGGGAAAAAATAATTATAAAAAACATTTGGCTATATACGAGATCTTGGTCGTTCTCTCTGCATTTTAAAATATTTTTAATTAACCTTTATCCGCCATTATCCTTGTATTCACAACGTGAATATTAAAATAATTATGAATCCTCACTTTAGTCAGTCTTCATTTTTCATATTTAGGCACCATTTTGAGTAATTAATTTTTTTTGGCTAAGTTGCTCTCTGCATTGTAAATTATAACTGATTTGTAAAATAATTTTAATTAAGTTCCATCCGTCATTATCTTTACAATCCCATTCTGAATATTAAAATGATTATAAACTCACACATCAGTGACATTTCATTTTGTCATATTCGGCCGCCATTTCAAGTTTTGCATCTGGTCTGCGTTATTTACATGCTACCCAAATAAGTACACCAATTTGGGTACCCAACGTTTTAATCTGATCCCTTGGTTCCCGATAATTTGTCGTAGTGAGAACGGGCCTTTATTTTCTAACTTTTCTAATTCCTCAACTCTCTAATCGTAATTCCCCAACTCCCCAGCTTTGTCTAAAATGACTTATCCTCTTTTTTTACACATCTTCATTAAGACTGATAAGAATCAGCTGTTACTCATTCTGTGTATAATATTCATTCTGTATGTTTATGCTCTGTACAGAGACGTTAACCCTTCGTTAGTATGGTGGGGTACCTCCGGAAGAAAATAACGTAAGAAAATAACGTCCTAAATAATAACTTTTGTTATGTTACTTTCACAGCAAAATTTAAAAATCCGGGGGGTTAACACCATACTAATGAAGGGTTAAACGTGAAAAGATAACAAAAGCATAGAAAAGTTGGCATTACAAAAATAAACAAAATTCAGTGACGTTTTCCAACTTATTCTGCAATTTCGATATCGTCTACTTCTGGGACATGCATTCAATAGATTGTGATTCTCTTATGCATAAATTAATCGTAGAAGGGTGAAATTAATTTTAGTTTTTAGCCGTAACTGAACTAAACAACTAAACCATGATCAGATTTTCTCTTAAAAGATAACATTTCGGCCAATCGAGCGCATAGAACATCTTGCATTTATTTGCCACGCCGCTGTTGATGGTGAAAACTAATGGAGAGAAACTATCGTTTTCCACTTGCCGTTGATGGTGAAAACTAATGGAGAGAAACTACCTGGTTCCACTTGCTGTTAATGGTGAAAACTAATGGAGAGAAACTACCTTGTTCCCCATGCCGTTGATGGTGAAAACGGAGGAAAACTACCTGGTTCCACTTGCCGTTGATGGTAAAAACTAATGGAGAGAAACTATCGTGTTCTACTTGAAGGACATTGCCATTATATTGGCGGGTTTTTTTCTATTTCGTTCTTTACTTGTCGTTGTTCAAGGCTATTGTTTTGATATTTTTTGCATTTGGATCAAATACCCTGATGTCAAAGAATGATGTTTCACCCTTGTTTCAAAAACCTCTTACTTTTATATCGAGCCTCGTTTCATTTTGTCAAATTACTGTTTTTTCATCAGATTTTGTCAATTGTTAACGTGTTTAAAGTAGGTTCAATTTCTACGTCTTTGCAGATTTCTTCGACCAATTAAGCAGATAAGTCGTTGTGTCGACGAGTAACGGAGTCTCCTTTTTTACAAGACATCGCTAACTGTACGTCAAACCTGTTTTCACATGCTCATCGTATAGGAAGATTACATAGGCCATCCGAATCGTAATCGAATTGCATCTCAAAACTCTTTTTGTTAAGGTGTAATTGAATTCGTCTATGGGAATACTGTGAGCCAACTTGAGCACCAAGGTATGATTTCATGTTGTCTCTTTTGTCGTTCATTTAGTTTTAACTTAATTTCAATCATTCGTTGATCCTATGGTTCTTTAGGTTCTTTTTAATCTGATTTTTGATCTTTATGTTCTTTTTTAATTTGATTTCTAAATAATTTCAAATCACCACCTTCATGTTGTTCTGTAGTGACATACTTTTTTTACTTGCGTAGAAATATAAGGGCTGTCAATTTTTACCAATGAAATGTCTTATTTTGGCTTTTACGTGAAATTTTCTGCCACATAGAAATCAATCTTAGTACGAAGCCAATGATCTTATAGTCGATTAAAGCTATGTTTACGCGGTAAGATTAATCGGACAGATTTTGGCTATCATCTTGAAAAGCCGACTATGACTCGGAAAAATCTGTATACAATTTTTCAAGATGGTAGCCAAAATCAGCCTGCACAATCATAGCGTGCAAACGTAGCTAATGGTTCATACGTTGGCCGTACGTTCTTAAAACAACGATGAATATTTCTACACAAGCGTCAAGAGAACAGAGTAGCTTTATGTCTTGTATCGTAATGTAAACTAGCCTTTACACGAATTATCATTATATAGTTAATGTTGACGGCTCGATTTTACTGCTTTTATATGAAGCAGGAAAAGATTTGACATACTTGGAATGTGCACTCTTTAAAAGCAAGTCTTATGCCAGTTGTGATGTCTGATTTATTTAAACAATGGTCACATGACACATCTAGACAAGCTAATCGCTTTAACTGATTGGCTGAAGATTAAAGTAGCTGATGAAATCACACTTTATAAGTGATCTCTTTGAACACATTTGTAAGAACACGCAGAGAGAGAACAGAATATGTTTTGTATCTACCTGGTATGTTCCGTATCAAATCTAATCTCCGCAAGTTTGCAGAAATTTTCGTCTTTTTCTTTTCATCCTTGGTTGACTGTTTTCAGTTTTTCAGTTCTTTCGTTGTAAATTTCTAGAAAGTTTTGTTCCCGTAAATTGCCCGGAAAATTCGTCAAATTCAAAAACTTCCGACACCATATGCTTCCAGACGGTTCCGTCATATTTTCGGCATAGTTTCATCCTTGAAAATTTCCGAAAATTGCGCTACTGTAAGTTCCCTGAAAATTCTATATTTAAGCACATTACGGACATACACTCAGGCGAATTAAGGCTAGTCCAAATTTCTCCTTTTTTGATTGCACCACCATTTGCGCTGCTTCCACAATAACGATTCTGGTGAACACTTCCATTTCAAGTTACGTATAAGAATAAAAAAAGTATCATTTAACAAAATGGATTTTTGTCCGGTTTTATAATAATGACGTTATAAAACCAACATGATAATTTAGGGGCGTTGCAGTACTTAACCTTTTTTTTAGAGAAAAAATGATGCGAGAAATTTTTACGCGAGAGAAAAATACTCTCGGAACTATTTATTAATTTCCACTTTTAAGAATAAAAATCCGGGAAAGAAAAAGGAAATACTTACAAGAGAAATGTAGAAATCGATTTTGGGTGCAAGAAATATTTCTTGATAGAAAGAAAAAGTACCTTCTTGTGAAAGACTTAAAAAACTTTTTGACCATGAATTTTTTTTCAAACAGTTTAGAATGTCACCTAAATTCGTTTTTTCGAATTGTAACGTCATTGTAACCTCATCGAAATAAGACATTTTTGTTTATAAAGCGGGACAAAATCTGTTTTTGGTACACCTTTTACCCTAAGTAACTTGAGGTAGAAGTAAAAATGAGAAATATAGACTGGCCTTAGCTCGCCTTAGCACGCCTTAGCTCGCCTTAGCACGCCTTAGCTCGCCTGAGCATAGATGCATCTGCAGTGAGCACACGATATAACGTCGAATAATAACGATATCACTCCGAAATAACGTTGTGGTGTCGCTTCGATGTTCGTTCAAATATAATCCATCATCGTGTTCCTCCTAGCATAGTCATATAGTAGCATAGTCATATAGTAGCACAGTCATATAGTAGCATAATCATATAGTAGCATAGTCATATAGTATCATAGTCATATAGTAGCATAGTCATATAGTAGCATAGTCATATAGTAGCATAGTCATATAGTAGCATAGTCATATAGTAGTATAGTCATATAGTAGCATAGTCATATAGTAGCATAGTCATATAGTAGCACAGTCATATAGTAGCATAGTCATATAGTAGCATGGAGTGGAGGTAACGATCTGTAAGTAGTGGTTGCAGTAAGAGCAAATAATCACTGCAGAGGAACAAAAAATCTCTCCTCCACAGTGAATAATTATTATTATTTCGGTCACTAATAGGTACACCAATGATAAAGGCGGATTTCTACTTGGCCAATTCGTTCGCGAAATCGCGCGCGGGAAAAGATGCAACCATTACATTACTTAAAAGCGACGTCACCTGACACATGACGTCACTTTCAACCAATAAAATTACTTAATTCAGGCGAATCCACCTCAAGTTGATCTGCTTCTTAACAAGATAACGAGAGAAATATAAACATTTTGATTACTAATTTTCGTAGGAAAAAGAAATGTACACAGTGTCCAAAAACTTGTTCAAAGTCCGTTTTTAGCTTTGTTCTAGCTTTGTGTTAGCTTTTTTCTAGCCGGTATGCTACGGACTTTGAACAAGACTTTGTCCACTGGACAGAAAAATCTAATTACATTATTGTACTAAAAAATAACTTGTTAACATCATTTATCCACAACTTGGTGGCAATCGCCTCTAATTTAATATACAGTATCAAAGAGTCAATAGTCTTGCAACAGATTACTATTTGTAAACACTAAATCCAATCAATTGAATGGTTTTTCTTCATAAACAATAAGTCAAATCGATTGAATGGTTATTCTTTATAAACAATAAAGCCAAATCAATTAAATGGTTATTCTTTATAAACAATAAAGCCAAATCAGTTAAATGGTTATGCATTATAAACAATAAACCCAACCAATTCAGCTTTTTTGGTGGAAGAAAAAGGTCCTGGGAATGAGGTTGTTGAGATATCTTACATCCATGCTGCATCCCAGAAGAAAAATATAGCTACGTTAGTGAACTAATCGTTTATACGGTATTTCCTCTATTAAACGCTTCATTAGTATGGTGTAAACACCCTAAATTTTTAAATTTTGCTGTGAAAGTAACATAACAAAAATTATTATTCAGGAGGTTATTTTCTTACATATTTTAAAAA